>JABFFC010000183.1:0-95259 GCA_013623535.1 Fusarium penzigii | reverse complement strand
GTTGAAGAGAGGGAAAGTGGGCTTGGCTTTCTGGGTTACTAGTCTGGGTGTGTGTATTTTAGACATCGGTCGAGTTTGTTTTTAGCACACAGTTTGGCACACCCTGTCAATTTTGGCACCCTTTTTGGGCACCCTCTTTCCCCTTCTATTTTTCACTTCGACAAGCTTGGCTTGACATCAAGGAAGGGATGGGTTGGGGGTGTGCGAGATGGGAAACCGGGCAAAAGAAAAGTGGGGTTTATGGTACCAGATTTGAATAGTGAGTTAGTAGTATTACGCTTGAAAGGGCCTTAGAAATAATTTAGTGATTTGCAGGCAATGCTTTTTCTCATACCAGGTATATCCCATCTACAACATCTTTCAGGACGACCCTTTCTATGGAGCCAAAGCTTGGCTAAGAGAAGAAAATTAACGAGGTAATTTAGGGGGCGAGGAGAGATGGGGGAACACACTGATATGATGGTGCTGGCCATGGTGCTGCCATCAATCCTCGATGGACCTCTGTCTGTAAGGTGACCGGACAAGCAGTGGGAAAAAAATGCAGCAGTTGACGTTAGGTGCTGACTACAAGTATGCCTGGGCAGTAAATCCAGCTTCTCCCACTGTACTCTGTAGGCGTGCTGCAATGGCGTGGGGTTACGGGGCTATAGCGCATGCAGTATAGGCATTTGTTTCATGGTAGTAGACAAGATATTGGATGTTTCGTAACGATCCAGGCTCGATCTACTCCCGAAAACAGAACCCAGGTTCTAATTAAAGTTGATCGTCTTTCGTTTCTTCTTGCAGCTCTATTCCTGAAACCATGGAATACGAAGTGCACGCAAATAAACATCAACAATACTCTTGGCTGAGTTGAAACCCCCAGACATTGCTATTTACAACGCAAACGTACAGTAACCGATATCAGTCAGTCAGTGATGGAGCCCTATGGCGAGGAGCATAAACACAAGGGTAACGTCGCCAGGACTGTGGCTTGTAAACCCATCAAGTGAGGGTTCCGAATGGGCGATGGCGTATAATTTTGTTTGCACGCTTGCACACGGGAGCCCGGGAGCTTTCTCAACCACGAGTACGGGATCTGACGGGAGAGGCGATAAGCGCAACCTTGCTCAACGGTTCCGACCCAAACGAGCCAATGGTGGAGGGAAGAGGCCTTAATTGATGCTATTCATTCAGGTAGAGACAAGGTCGAGGAAGGGTCTTTGAATGAAAACGGCGATGCGCGATGCACTGTCGTCGCGGCGCAACGGATGATCAAGGAGAAAAAGGCTCAATCTCAAATTGGAGGAAAATCAATACTCAGCAGGGTTGGTGTCTGGTGCATGAGTAAGTCCCAAAAAGATGTCCTGGTCTGATGGATCGAGACGATGGAGAAGAAGGGGAAAAAAAGGTGTGGGCCAAATCTTGTTCAAAGATAAGTTAATGGTTGTGGCTTGGTTTGTGTTGCTATTCTCCCAGTGTGGCACCCAGACTCACTCAGGTGTTCAGTAAGAATGAGGGGAAATGGTTATGTTCTCGGCTGGCTAATGATGGTGACGATAGGTTTGGATATTTACGGGTGAATTGTGTTCCCAGGCGGGTGCTGATGATGCCCCCCCGGTGGCGTTTGCGCAATGATTTTAGTTATTTGCACGTTCGAACCTTGAAGGGATTGGGATCGGGATCAAAACAAGGAAATCACTAGGTGTGACGAACAGGAAGTCGAGAAAAAGGCACGAGGACGGACCATGGTGCCTTTTACCGATAAGCAAGACGGGAGGCAAAACTGCTGCTGTAGAGAATCAATAAATTACTCTATTCAGCAATTGATATGATCATCATCAACTAGGCTAGGCGGTTTTTTGAGGAGGCGATTCACGATGGTCCTGTAAAGGGTCCAAGACTCTCTCCACTTGGGCTGTGGAAGGTCGGGCGATAGACATGGCCTAGACGGATAAAAGAGGCCACCAAAAGAGAATAGGACCTGCTCACCTGTAAAGCCACAAGGCGAGAACGCAAGAGACGCAACCAAGCCTAGGTATTCGGCCTCTTCTTAGACCCCTTGGATCACTAACCTGTCTAAGGGGTGTGACCACAGTATAGCGAGATTTGCACGTCTGACAGCCTGAGATACAAGCTACAAGCCCATGTGTAGGTAAGCAGATGAGACGGGATGATGTTTATAGGAGGGCACCAGGGTTGACTGGTCAGGCACGCGTCTCAAGTGAGTGATGGCGACTCGGCCATCCCAGATGAGTGATTTGATCGATGGAGTGAGAGGGTGTAGAGCTTTAGGTCAGGCTTCGAAGGCCTCAGTATGGCTTTTTCGTCTTTGGTCAGAAGCTTAGGTACTCAACTAGTTAGCGACTTAATCAAGATGGTATTCTGGGGTGGGTTCGGCGTAGAACTGTCTGTGGTTCTCCGTTGGATACACGTTAACGCCGATGTTCGCAGTATCCACGAGAAGAGACAGTCACAGTAGCGGTGATTGCAACAGAAGTCGTCCAAGGAGACAGTTGTCTCGAATACAATGAAACCACCATAGGCAGACCAGCTACTAGAGCCGGGAAACAATCTACATGCCGATCAGATCCAGAGACAAAATTGGGTCTTGTGTATCACCAAAACAAAACACACCAAATTGGTCTTGATGGTTGAGAGACGGCATCCACATCAGTCAAGGGGGAGAGAAACGGAAAGAGGGTGGGTGAATAACCTCATGTGGCACCTCCGGCACGACTCTTCTCTGTGTCGACTGCTATTCGCCTGGATTAGGAATCGCAGAATCCCCCCGTGTTGAATGACGACGAGACGACTTTGAGTCTGTATCAGCTTGATATGGTTCGGCCACCAGTTGACCGCCGGTAGGGAGTGCCATGATTCGTCATGGTAGAGAGAGGAGGGTCTTGTTTTGGAGAGACTGATCTGATGTGCTCCCTGGGCGGCGCTCTTTGGCTGATTCTATGAGGCCATCGTCGATAGTGTTCAAACATTGTCCTGTGATAATGGTTTCTCGTTCACCTTTTCTCTACCACTTGTTGTCCGTCCTCCGTTACCCGCTAACCCGCTGCCCAGACACCTGCCCACCACCCCCCCGGCAACCCCACGCCATTGAGCCAGTAGTTGTCTTTTTGGTGGTATCATGGCTAGGGTGGTAGGTTGCTGACCCAGACTTTTTTTTCTAGATGGGAAGCTGGCTTGGTGGTTTTTACTGTACCAACCGGAAGAGATGCGCGCGGCAAAGGATGGGGGTTGATGAGTGTTTTACCAGATGATTGTGAGAATCGAAAGAGATACGTTAGTGCCTCTGAGCCGAAGAAAAAAGCAACGAGAGGACGTGAAGAGTTTACAGCCGTCATTATAGAACAACGATAATCGAATTATTCAAGATCCTGGCAAAGATGGACGAGGTTTCTTTGGCAGCGGGCATCCAAACACCAAAACCACGGGAGACCATGTGTCAAAATTGATCATACCCTGGATATCGACACGCCCGGTTCCTCCCCATTCTGACAACCATGTGAATATTTGTCTCGATGGATACAGAGGTAGGCATTGCAGAGGCATTCTCTTTCGAGAGAAAAACAATAACAATAGAAAAAGTCCAAGAATAATGTCCCATCACAGTTTAGCACTTCAGGGTCCGGTCCGGGGATAAGCTAAAGAGGACCAGACCCTTGAAAGAGTCCATTTCAGTCCCAGAGAAAGCACGAATAAGAAGGAAGGGAATACAGAGAGGAGGAAGGCTAGACAGAAAAAAGATGACCCACGAGACATGAAACCAACACGTTGGGCAGCAAGAAAGAAGTGAAAAGAAAGGTACAGGGCTATTGTGATGGATACCTCACTCACAGCGACAGTCCAGAGGTGATGGAATGTACCCAATAAACTGGCCCTTCATGTTCAGACCCTTCTGGCAGAGCTTCCTATTGCTCTGGGTGGGGTCCCGAGACACTCCGTGACCCAAGTTCCGGCCGTGGGCAGTGGGAGTGGAATTTCTACACCTGTCCTGCACGATGTCAGTCTTTTTCTCCTAGTTTACGTGCCTGAGCTGGACTGGACTGGACCGCAAAGGGAACTCAGGCACAGACACCTGCTTTGTTTGGATCTTGTTCCATTCGATTTGGGCGTTCTGCTCTTCCCATCAACTAGGACGAGTTATCGATCAATCTTTCTGAGTTCTGTACACACCACCCGTTTAAAATCCAAGCGAAGCATTAACATTAGTCTTCTTTACCTCGCCTCACTCGTAATCCTCAAAAGTCGATAGTAAAGTACACCATCAAGGAATAGAGTCCTACTTACCCCATATCACATCAACATTACCCAGCATCATCCTAGCGGTTGGTCATCCTGTTGAAGGGGGACGTTCCGTCATCACTGCCCGCCGTGCTCAGTCTCATTGTCAGAGTCGGATGTGTGTATGTACTCTGTACCACCTATATTTACGGAATCCTCGGTTATAATTGCTGTAGATTACTGGGTATCATGTCACTGAACGAGATCTGGAAAGTCTCGGATCTGGAAGCTTGACTGAGGTCCGCGCGAAAAAGGGAAGTCGCAGGACAGCATCCCTGGCCGGATTGAGTGGTCCGATTTGGTACCTACCAGTCCATCCCATACTCACCCGATAATTACCTATCTGAGCGTCTTGGATGGTGCTGCCTGCCTATCCCCCGCGTCTCTTGTCATCTCGTGCCACCTGATTCCAGGCATTCCCAAGTTACCTCGAACATCATAGAGATTATTGAGCTGCATCGTCGATCATGGGTAGTTTTACTCTCTTTTCAAAAGCAAGAGTGGCTCTCTGGAATGCATCATAACGTACGTTCATTATTGACATCAACAGAAGCCTTGGTAATGCTAGTTTATGATTTCCATCGGCAGAAGCAGAAGAAGCAGCAGCATTATCATCATTGTCATCATCATCATCACTATCGTCATACGGCTTCCAATGCCCATCCTCTCATTTCAACGCTACGAACGGCCTCCTTGTTTGAGGTGGTTGGGGAGAACCGTTTGCCATGCGAACCCAATCTGGATTTTCGCACACCCTTTGAATTTGTCGGACTTCAGATATCCAACCATTTGCGCTCATCCGCCTACTATCACTGCTCCACTGTGCTTCGCGGTCGCATAATGGGCCGGCCATGGTGTCTTGTGGTGCTCCTCTTCCAAGCTCACTGGGTCATGATGCACTGCTAACATTGTGACTTGATCGGTATAGTTTCTCTGTCGGGTCTCCATCACGCGTACGCGTCCATTCAATCCAATGGGTAATGAATTTCTCAATCATCCAGTCTCACGCTCGTCAACAGACCCTGGACCTGTTAGCGTCCAGGCCGCGGTCAAGTGCCATGATCCAAGCACGTGAAGCTCGGTGTGTTTTTGGGTTGATGCTCTTGTCCCTGCTCACTAGCGTCCAATGCCATCAATAACTTTGGCCTACCGCTCGGATCAAGATCCGGCAGCTGCGAATTGGGCCATATCCAAGCCATTCAAAATGGCACAGCCAGCCCAGCCTTGAGAACCAATCACTTAGGTAAGGCGAGTCCATTCTGCTGCTTTTGGGGGCCCAAGAAGGGCTGACCTTGCTGCGCTTATGGCGTTGTCCTCATTCTTCCAATCCGCTTCCTCAGCTTCTCAAACTATTCAGTATACCCTGCGTTTGGGCCCGATCCCCTGCACAGGAACTCAAGCCAAATTCAGACATGGACACATCCCAAGACGGCCGTACAGCTTCTCTTGGGTCTTCTGGAACCCAAATCTGTGGCTCAAAGTGGCCGAGTTTCATGACAACAGCTGCATTACAATTCAAAGCCGACTGCATCTCTGATATGTGACAATATGCCATTCCTAATGGTCACTCTGTCACATCCCCAAGGGGTTTGCTCATATTTACCAAGCACGATGGGGCCTAATCTTGTTGCCCAACTACCTTATCTCAGCGTATTGGTGAACATCAACTATACCGCCATTATGACTCTTCTGTTTCTGTCCGCGATCGCAACTCCTGGGACTCTACGTCGAGTGCAGAGTTTCTCTGGCCCGCATTCTGTGTTTCAGAACTCCATGGATTGTTCTTGTTTTCCACAATTCAGTCATCCCCCCTTTAGCCGGAGTTACCTCATGCTTTCGCGGTCACTGGACGCGTCGATATTGAGCATCGAAACTTGGTTACCAGGTTCCCTTAAGTGAGAAACCAACCACCCTTGCTTGCCATGACGCACCTTGAGCTCCGAAACTCTTACCATGTACAGAGCAAGGGAAAGTCTATTTGGGGGTTTTTGGTAAATTCGACCCTTGTCTCAGTATACATTCGTTCTTCTGGTGTCTGTCTTAGCAACAATGCTGTGAGTCAACACTGGAGTGTTGTCCGACCTGGAGATTCTCCGTCTAGCATGATGGAAAATGAAGACCAGGCCATCGTGAATCCACATGGGGGTTTCATTATCGACCATTTGGAAGCGCGCCGAAGGGAATGGCGTTGTTCAAGTTGGAGAACGAAAATTCCTCCCAATCCCTTGCCAAGGAGAACGAAAGAGGATATTGAGAAAAAAAAAAAAAAAAGAAAAAAAAAAAAACTCGAACCCGAGTTGCGGTCAAGGTATCCCTGGCGACAACGGCAACCCTTGCGCGTGAGCCGTGAATTCAAGGAAATTTTTCGACATAATGATCCACTCGCGTTCCAGGAACTGCAACTTCCAGGTACCAAGCAGAATAGCCTCAATTGCCGCAGCCTTGATACGCGTCATGCGAATTGACGAGGCTGTGAATGTTGAAGGCAAATGTCTCGAAAGACGTTTCTTTTGTTGCGCGATCAATTGTTTCCAGCCAAGATGGGATGATGAGCATCCCCTGTCACGTCTGAAACTCGAAACATGCAGATCAAGCCTCTGATGTCGTTGATACATCCAAGAGATCACTAATCTAGGTGTGACTTGAAGCAAGGATAAGTTGTAGCGTCAGACTGGTCACCTCATGACGCAGTCAGACAGTTGAATGTTAATGGAACGACAGCCAGTTCAAGTTTCCATTTACACGGCAGCTTGTCGTCAAGATACAGGCAACGGTGAGGATGACGGTTGTTCGCTTCGTGACGAGCCTTGAGAAGCGAGGGCATATCAATAAAGGATTAGCTCTGGTCTTGCAAGTGCAATGATGACCAGATATAGTGTCTCTTTGCGAGCCTGGGGTGCCATACAGGCGACACAACATAATGCTAGCCTGTGTGCTGCTACAACACCGTCCAGGTTCTGATATGAACTTGTTGAAATCTTCCTTGGTTCCTGCTTCTTTGACTGCAGGAAGCTTTCATCCAGCAATGTTGAACTCGTGAAGCAGAGATCGATGATATCAGCTGCATAGGTATTCAGGTCAAGTTACACCTGCGCAGTCCGGGGTATCTGGGTGGCATCAGTGAAACAAGGTCAGGCACGTGTGACTACGTCTGGCTGCATCAAGGCTGCGGAAAGACTTTTTTTATCGGAAGGATTTATGCCTAACGTTCTTGACAGCTGCCACTCGTCAACATGAAGTCAGCATTGGGATTATAGTGGCTATCCCAAAATAGCTCAAGCACTGCCTTAACGAGAGCATCCGGCGGTGAAGTGCATCGCCCAGTGCCAGTTTTAGACGCGATGGGATTCTGGACAACTGCAAGATGGCTTCTCAACCACTCAATCGTCATGAACGTTTGGCAACTGAAACGGGTGGCTGAGAGATCAGCCAAGTAGAGTTGCTCAAGAATCCGACATGCCTGACTACGCGGGGAGCCCCGGTCAGATACGAGGTGAGAATGGGCGTGATGTTGAGATGTAGAACTCAATTTCTATCAACAGAAGAAAGTATTTGGCGCATCATGGCTCATCAGCTTTGCTACACTCGTGCTGATAGATTCAGGTCCGCCCCAGGACCCAGTGCCACGCAATCAATGGAAGCAAGTCTGGCCAGTTCAGAAGTCTCTGTATAGTGGTGGATAAGCACGGCATGTCGATATACACAGAGGCCCGATATGGAGATGCGGGAAGCGACATTCAAGAATCGAGAGAAATCCCACGGGTTATGAGAACTGGCATGGCATTCGACGTGTTCGACTTGTGGCATTCGTCGACAAAGAGAAGGCCGATTATTACAAGCACAAAACAAGATGTCTTTTCAGCTCATCTGGTTCCGTCCCTGCTCGTCCAGCGCGAGCTGTGGACGACATCGTAGTAGTGCCTGGTAGAGATCTGGTATCACTGTGAGATGCTCTTGGTGTTAAGCAAAAATATTTGGCCGATTAACTCAGCATCTAGTGGTCTGTTCATTAGTGTCGATGGGCAATGGACAATGCCGTGGCATTGGTGCTGTCCATCCAAGTACAAGGCGTCATATGTCGCGGCTCTCGAGTAACTTACTTTCCACTCACAGGAGTAAATCTTCAACCCCTTCCTAGTCGTCCGACATATTCAACATTTCAAACTCACACGGATCGAAATGGGATTCTCTACGCACTGGTCATGGCTATCGTGGTTCCTCATAAGTATGGCTTGTATTACTTACTGTTGAGTGTCTACATCGTTTTGGCTGCCCCAGACCTCATTCCAACTCTATTTACACTCACCAATGTAACACAGAAGAACGGTCCTGTTCCATCTACTTCTCCATTTCAGCAGATGTGCTTACTCTTTGACCTATTTGCGAGTATCGCATGTACGCCATGAGACCGATCCCACCCTCGCTTGAAGGCATCCCCTGAGCGACACAGACACCCTCGAACCTGCTCCCCATCATACGCACTCCGAGAACGTACACACGTTTTGATGGAATCTGATGTGGAGATACAATTGTGAGCAGGAAAATGGACCGAGAGAGGTGCCTCGTTGCTTGAGAGCAGCAATGGGGAGGTAAAGGAGAGAAGAAGAATTGGGAAATTGAACAAGATAAGATGAGTATGCACTTCCCCCTCTGGAGTTTTGATCAACCATCAAAGTTGAGAAGACATGAAGGATTCCTCCACAGGCTCATCTGCAGAATGAAGTTTAGCAATTTCCCCATCCTCATTCCCGCATTCACTGCTCGGGTATGTCTGCCTGTTCTCTTCTTCTGGCTTTTTTCCCCCATGCCCTTTAGCTCCGTTCACGTTTGCTCTCTCATCGCATAGCCTCATGTCACTTCTCACGACTTCCCAGCTAACAAAACCACCAGATCCTCATCGACACCCCGTTGACGATAAGCACTGACCTTCTCAACATCCCATTCCTCCCGAAATCAGGTACCATCATCTCAGAGCCTGGTTATAAGCCAGCTCTGGACGCCGTCTTTATCCATGGTAGTGACTTTTTGCGCCGTGACCCAGACGGGCAAAAGGTGACGCTCGACGTATCAAGCGTGGCACGCGATGAGACTGGTGCATTGTTGATGTTTAGCTACAGTGGTATCGTTGGCATGACTGGCGATGAGGGAAAGGTCATACGAGGTGATGGGAATGCCACAACGACGGGATTTGGCAATGCCTGTATGTTTTCTATGCCTTGAGCCGAACCCTCCTTTTGAAACCCCAGACTTTGCAAGAAACTGACAGCAGCGGACACAGTCGTCCAAATCCGCTTTCAGGCCGATACCCCCGACTTTAAGACTCTTCAAGACAGAGTATATGTGGGATCTGGGCGATTCATCGTCGAGGAGAATAAGCCCATCGTGGTGGAATATAAGATCAGTGAGGTGGCAGCACAATGTGGCTCAGAGGCGACCTGGTGATTCTTTCTGCCTGAAGTAAAGGGAGCCCAAAGTGTATGGATATCAGGAGAGGTGGGTGGAATATCTCGATTAGGCGTTGGAACTGATTTAGGTTGAATGAGTTTTTATGGATGAGACGACTTTTTGGAGTGGTTACTAAAATGATACGTATGTTGAGCTTGATGAAGAAGCACCGAATTCTCTCAGAAACCTGGTGATGACTTTGTCCCAAGCCTCAAGGTCCAAGTCTATGAATATCACACTGGCATATCCCTCACTGAGCTCAATATCTATGCCACCAAGAAGATCTCGTAAACTTCATTATGTTCAACGTCTTTGGTTCAAGATTCTGGATGAAAAATGAGTTCGAAACTCCTATTTATAGTTCTTTTTTATTTTTGCATGCTGCCTTGATATGCTACCGACTTCATCCCATGTCTAGCTCAACTTCCCTCATTCATAGCGTTCAGCTACCTGAAACCAAATCCTAGAACCTCACTTTCTTTGTTGCCGTCAATTGTACAGTTTCCCCAGGTTGGCAACATGTCCAAGACCGCGAACAAAACCTGCAGGGCGGAGACCCCGTGTTCGCAACGTTTCGGCAACGTCGTCCTTGTGCAACCCACCTTTATAACAAAATACCATCTATTGGGTCGCGCCGGAAAGCTGCAGAAGGCGCTCGCCAACTCGGACATTGGCGTACTCGTACGCCTTGGACTCTGGTGGGAAAGTTCCGTTGGCAGCCCATAAATCAATCAAGGGCTGCATGGGTTCGAGCTCAGCGGGCTTGAGCATGTCGAGGGCAGTGGCTGTCAGGACAAAATGAGAGAAGCAACTGTTGAGTTGCTTCTCTAGGTTGAGGTGGTAGAAGGGCTCGGTGAAGTGAGCCCAGTAAAGGTGAGCGTAGACGCGGAACATCTGCCTGAAGATCATCTGGCAGATTTCGAAGAACTTGTCGGGGAAGCCAGATCGCTTGCCGATCCACTCAGGCTCGCCGGGATTTGTCAATTGAGAAAGCGAGGTTGAAGTGGCGCCAGAGCTGTGGGAATACGACACTCCAGAGGGGTCAGTGGGGAAGATGTTGGTGTCATCAATCTTTCCAGAGATCCATCGCTGCATAAGGGTCATGTACTCAAAAGCAGGAAGTTCAACGGGCTCCCTACGGCCGTTGAGCCAAGTGAATGAGTGGTTTCTGCGTGCGTGTGAGATACGAACATTGTGAGCAGAACCATGGTAGTTTACTTACGCTCCAGCCGACATGCGGGGGCAGGTAGTAGAGTTGCAGAGTGATGAGCCGTCATCTTCCTTCTCGTGAAGAACGCGGACAAAATTCCAGAGGTTTCGGTAGTGCTCGACAACTGCGGCCATGTCAACATTGATCATATCAGCATGCGAGTGGTAGTGGTGACCTACCCTGGTGAGCAATCCATTCTCCTTGCTCAACAGTCTTGGGTCGGGCACTCAGTGTCATGAAGTTGCCCTTGACGATGTGCTTGGCATACTGAGCATTGAGCCAAAGAGGAAGAGGTCGAGGGAGGTGATAGGAAGCAACGATGTCGTCGACAGTCATGGCGCCACCTGAATCACTCATACCAATGGTCTGAGCAAGCGAAGGAGAGTTGGGCAGGGGGGGCACCTTAGGAGCCAAGCTGGTGGAAGATTGGCTCCCTTGAGATGAGTGCTCAGGAGGAGGAGGCTGGCTGGGGGCGGCTGTAGTTGGGCTTTTGGGCGGGCCAGCAGGCTTGGTAGAGCCGCCTCGGAATCGGGCGTTGCTAGAAAGATGATGGTTAGTGGGTTGTTTTTGTTGTCAGACAAAAGTAAGCAAGGTTGGCTTGATTAGTGCAGAGACAGCAGAGGTAGAAATGATATGGAGATGGACATGGATATGAGAGGGATGAAAATGTGTTGAGATGGTAACGCCCTACGCCCACTCAACATTGACTGAGTTCGGCTTCTCGAAACGTTCCCGAAATCGGTTAAACAAAGGAGTAGTGAGACTTGTCCCTCCAATGGAAATGGATTGACTCTCATTGATGATGTAGTGTGAGGGATAGTTGAAAGGCAAAAGCAATGCTATTATTGATGCTTCAAATATGATGATCATGTTCTTGGATTGAAGCCGCATAACATGGTATATACCTTGACTTTCGGGACTTTGCAGAATCACTCGACTGCCGACTTGTTGTGGAAGAGGAAGTAGAAGAGGACGAAGTGAGAAGATTGGGAGGCTGAGGATTAGCCTCTTGGAGAAGCTGTCTCGAACTGTTATGTTGCATGTCACGCATAATTGTTCGGTTGAACTGAAGTCGAGTCGGGCCAACAGTAAGGAAATTCGGTTATCAGATAATGACAGACCGGCTCATGTAAAACAGTCCAACGACAGGATTTCTATCATGCACTTGCTTCGTAGTGATACAGGTTAAAGAGAGGAAACGGTGCAGCTTTGATACCGCGAGAGTTGTTTGTGATACCGTGCACGTGAGAGAGGGTAAATACTATAGTACGCAGCGTAGCACTTGCTATCACTGATTGATGATGAACAAACAAACAAACAAACAAACAGAAATATTCATCATGACTGTATGTCAAGTCAAACTAGTGGAGATGCAGGGTGAAATGACAAGGCGCAAGGCTGTGGCGATCAAGTCAAGATCAAACGAAAGTATGCAAAGCTCAAACGCAAAACACAAACACTTACATGCCAGAAAAGAGGTTCGACATGATTGATGGAAAGGCGGGGTGTTGGTGATAACTGATGGATGATAACAATGACAGGTGAGAAACGAGAGAAGCGAGAGGCGTAACTGCAACCGCAAGCGAGGGGCTGCAATCCCGAAATCTCAGGGTTCGTATCGTAACAAGGCCAGGTCGATCTCCCTCTTTAGAGACGAGAGGTCACCGATCTAGGCTGCAAGCAGAAGAGGGCGATTGTTTCGTTACCGTCGACTGATAGAGAGGCCGATGATGCAGTCGTATCCAACTTGGGCGTACTTGTGTTGTCGTGAAGAATCAATATCAAACAAACAAATGATCTGGCGTCGGTTTAAAGAAAGGGGTTTTTTGGGTCATGTCGGTGTCGGTGTCGGTGTCGGCGACCTAACTTTTAACTAATCCAATGTTAGGGAGCAAAAGACCCAGTACGGGAACGGGTAACACTCAGGAGGTGCCCCTTCCCCTCCAAAATCTCAGTTACGCCACAGCACTTGACACGTTTGGCCTGCCTGAATCTCCCTGATTCTCCTCTATTCCCACCTAATCGCTACACAGTCACCAGGGAGAGCTTGCCTTGCCTGCTTACCTGCCTTCCTCCTGCACCCCCTACCAGCCTACCTGAAGCATGCGCTATCCTTGACTTGGCCACCTAAGCGAAAATCGGAAGCAGGTTCCACTTCTCAACTCGAGCACGACCAATGTGGCTGATGCGAGGCGTGTGGCTGATGTCTGCAAGCCTCCAGCCTCAGGCTCAGCAAAGCCGATCAATTGCTCCGAAGTTTTGGGTGAGCTCGAGCCTCGCGCCAGTACCTACACATTGATACGTTCTCTACATCCATCAACTTTTCCCACGTCCATATTACATCTTCCAACACGTTGTCCTCGACGCCATTAATCCTACATTCTGATCAGAAAGTACAAAACTACCAACCATGTCTGATTCTGAAGACCCAATTGACCCTCTCGATGAGGGCGGCGATGATCTCTTTGGCGACGACGGTGACGACGAGGTTGCGTCTCCTAAGGCGCGTGTTCTTGATGATGATGATCTTGCTTCGGATCCCGAAGGCGACAGCTATGCGCGTTATCGCAACGACGACGAAGAACCAACTCAGCATGAAACCAAAGATCGCGTCGTGATGGGCGTGTCAACATACAGACATCGCATTCCCAAGCCCAAGGATGGCGCGGTATGTTTCACAACGCCATTTATCTGCTTGATTCTGATGCTAACGAATATTTAGCTGCGCGTTATGCGAATCCCCAAGTTCATCAAGATCATCCCAGAAGAATACGATCCGGAAACTTTCAAGCCTACTGACTTCGACATCGCCAACGCCAGAGCAGAACATCCCAAGCATGTTGCGCGAGTCCGAAGGGATCACAGCACTGGGGAGCTCAAGAGCAATACCAATGTATACCGCTGGAGTGACGGCTCAGTAACCATTTCCGTTGGCGGCGAGCACTACGAGATCTCCAAGAAGGGACTGGCGCCCCCACCCGATAAGCCTTACAACGAGCTTCACGACGGTCATTACTACGCTGCCGCCGCCGAATTGCGTAGCAACCTTCTCATCACGGTTGGTCACATCACCGAGCAGTTTAACATTCGGCCAAACAAGACTGTTGGCGACGACGCGTTGTCTGTTCTTGCAGAGAGGATGGCACTAGCTAGCAAGGCTAGCTCGGGAGGCGACATGATCATTCGCACGACACGGGATCCAGAACTTCAGAAGAGGCAGGCCGAAATGGCGGAGAAGGAGAGGCTGAAGGCCCAGCGACGACGTGACAATGCCGCAGCTAAGATGGACGGTGGCTACGGTCGTTCCGGCCGCGGAGGCTTGTCGATTGGCGATCTCGAAGGTGGTCGTCGGGGTCCTGCTGGCTCGCGCAAGCGCGGTGCACCTGGCTCAGAAAAGCCCAAGCGAAGACGCCCAGAGTATGACTCCGATGATGATCTACCTCAAGGTGTTGGGCGACATGAGGATTACGATATGGATGATGGTTTCCTGGTTAACAGCGACGAGGAGGAAATGGATAGTCAAGCTGACGATGATGATGAAGAAGAGATCCTGGAAGATGATGAAGACGAGAGACCTCGACACAAGCGACAGAGGACAAGGGAGGTTGACGAGGATGCAGAAGGCAGTGAAGAGGAACAGGCACCCGGAAGAGCTCGCAGGCGGAATGTCATTGACGATGACGAGGATTAAGGATGAAGCTGGTGAGAACCTTGCGATGGGCTGGGGGTCAGTTCTCCTGTGGTATCCGTGGGCTTACAAGTACCGAGGGTGCATTAATTGTGTATTATGAAAGATTTCAGACAAGACAAATCCTTTACAATTCCCTTGAATGGATTGGTCTTGCTTTTCAGGCGTTGGTATAGGACAACACAATAAAAGTTGTGAATGGAGATTTCTGCGTTCAAAATCACTATTTATAACTTGATTAAATCAAGTCATCGACCGCTTGCCTTGCTTAAAAATTCAACTTATGAGGCCGAAGCATTCAGCTACAGCCAAAATGTCACAGCATACTATTTATGATACACCTACATCAGTAGATTAGGGGGGTTGATGTTCTCCAAGTCTCGGTGGAGCTGCAAGGGGCCTCATTGGCGACCTGTAATTATCGGCAATCACATGCTAAGTCCCAGTGCTCAACACTCTGATTGCGGGGAGCTTTCTCCGGGGCAATGTAATGATCGAATTCCCCAACCATAGCTGTCACGAGGCACACCTCTTGCATGTCATCATAACACTCGACTTTTCCCTGTGTCTCTTGTCCTGCCTAGTATACTCATCTATCTTATCAACATTCGATTGAAACATCTTCAGCCTTATCGGTTGTCTTGTTCGACATCTACAATGACCTAAAAACACCCATCGTCCTGCGCCCTAGTTCTTATTCCTTCTCGACATTTAAAAGCCGAAAAGCCGAACGACAGTCCCCCTCCCTTCGGCATTTCTTGTCCAACACCCTTCGATGGTGCTTGTGATCGTCCCTCGGTAACTGCAAGTCATGGGGGTAGCTGTGGCAGTGTGGGGAGTAGTCGTGGATGTGTCCAACTTCTGGCAGAGGGTAAGGTCCCTTCCTATTGTGCATAGTCTGGTTCACAGAGAATGCCGTTGGTTTCCTTATACTGACTATGTTGTGTCTGTGGCAGAAACTGAGAAGCTGGTATACACGCAAAAGCCCTATCGAGTTATGGCTAGATTTATTACGGAACGCCGAGGCCTTTGAGGATTGGGAGGAGGCCGCTCTGCATCTGGATAACCTCGTTGGTTTGGACTTGTGGTATGTCAACTTGACAGATACGGTAAATCATAATTTTAACATATCGATAACAGGCGCAATAACCCTGGCTCCAAGTACTATGACTGGAGGCTCATCGCCGAACGACTGGATATCCTCGTGAGCGCCCGAGAAGAGGGTGACTTTCACCAACTGGTTAATCTCCTACGGTCCGGCCTCGTCAGGAACTTAGGCAACATCACCTCGCCCAAGCTATACAACCGTTCGTTCGCCGGTACGAAATATCTCATCGAGGAATACATTACACAAATCGCCGAGTCGGTCGAGGATATCCGGGCCCTGCCGACGAGCCCATCAGCCAGCCATGGCAATGGAGCAACGCTCACGACGCAGATGAAGTTGGACTGTATACATGATACGAGACAGGCTTTTGGAAGGAGCAGTCTTGTGTTGCAAGGCGGTGCTATCTTTGGCTTGTGCCATCTAGGCGTTGTCAAAGCCCTTTTCTTGCGAGGCCTACTCCCACGTATCATAACTGGAACAGCGACAGGCGCATTAATCGCAGCGCTTGTCGCGATTCATACTGAGGAAGAGTTACCAGCTGTACTAAGTGGCGACGGTATTGACCTCTCGGCATTTGCTTCCAAGAATGGGGAAAGCGCGCAGACGAGTCTACTTGGTCAAACCTCTTACACAGGATGGGAAACGCTGCTGCGGCGTATCCGCCGCTTCTCTAGGGAAGGCTACTTCCTAGACGTCACGGTCCTCGAGGAGTGTGTAAGGGCTAATGTGGGGGATTTGACATTCGAGGAGGCTTATAACCGTAGCAAGAGGGTCCTCAACATTACAGTCGCAACAGAGGGTCAAGGTGGTGTTCCAACACTTCTCAACTACCTCACTGCTCCTAATGTGGTATGTCAGGTCTAGCTCAACTGTGTATGATCAATCAAGCTAACAAATCATAGTTGATATGGACTGCGGCCGTGGCATCGAATGCTTCGACGCCCTCATTATACGGTCGACGGAAGACGACAATGCTCTGCAAGGATGCACACGGAAACATTGTGCCGTGGGAACCTGCCAACACCATTGACTTTCGTCACTGGACACATGCTTCATACTCTGACCGTGACTCGCCCTTACGACGCATTGCGGAGCTCTTTAATGTCAACCATTTCATTGTGAGCCAAGCTCGGCCATACGTGATTCCATTCATCCAGTCTGATATGCACGGTCCGTCGCTCGTTGAAGCACGGAACAAGACGACCCAGGTGTCAGCCTTTCTGGCTCGTATGGTGGGGCTGGAGATTCGGCACCGGCTGCGTCAGCTCGACACGCTGCGTCTTCTTCCCTCGGGCATCCGACGCTTCCTGGTGGACGAACAAATCCCTGCCGCGTCCATGGTCCTGGTACCGGAAGTCACGGCAGGCGATTTCGTCCGGCTTCTGGAAACGCCAACGCGGGAGACGTTGGATTATTGGATACTAAGGGGTGAGAGAAGCGTGTGGCCCGCCGTGGCAGCTCTGAGGATTAGGTGTGCTGTTGAGAACGAGCTAGATCGCTCATACCAGGTTGTGAGGAAACTCAAAGCTCCTGGTCTACGGCGAAAGGGTAGCATGGCGGGGACGGCAGAGGCTGCGCAGAGGGAGCGTGGCAGTGCGGCGATGGCATCAGGGATAGAGGTCGGCAACTATGCCGATAGAGACGGCATTTGAAGAAGGTTTTTTAACATCCAGGGGTACGGATTTGAAGATGGTTTGGATTCGGAGCAATCAGATGAGTCCGTTTTGGCATTAATGTATTCCTATGGAATTGAATAGATACCTATGATTACTTGCTCTCGACGAGCGTATTCCTTTTTTTTTTCTTCTCTCTTCCTAGACCTCATCTTGTCAACAAAACCCAGTATGCCCATCTATACTCGTATTGTGTCGTTTGGATATCCTGCTCATCAGCAAGTGTACGTTTCCCCGGATATCCAATCCATACCTACCAGCCTAAACACACGTCATCCGACACATCCGTTGCTATTCCTAAACCCATCACATGTTTTTTTCAAACACATCAAGTATGCCGTGTCTCACACGCCTGCTTGAACGTGGATGTATAGAGGAGATATACAAGTAAACATAGAAAGTAGACGAGCACCTTCTACGCTAAAGCTGCGACAGTAGAAGGAGATCGGACTTGGAATGCATTATGGGTTATTTGGTATGAGCATGGATACCAGTTCAGGTTTTAACAAAAGGGAGACATGGCACACAGATATCTAGATGGTTGACGACCCAGGAAAAAAAAAGATGAGGGATATAATCTCTGTATTGTTTATGATCTTCTCAAAGATGATGTTAATTTGCAAAGATGAAACTCGGCTCCCATGGGCAAATCTTAACTCAACTTATCCGGACCTAGGTACTAGTTTAGATATGTCATGTCACATTGAGCAAATAACCCTATGACGAAGCAAACAGATTAAGGTCCTCCTTATTGCTCTTTCCGCTGGGTACCTGTGAGAGAGAAAAATGTCTCATTAGGAAGGGTGTGCATACCCGCCTGTGCGATGTGTAGATCACTGCTTTTTTTTTTCCCTCTCACATATTTCCTTTTGTTTAATATAGATTGACTCAAATACAGCCTCATAAGTCACTCAGCCAAGGAAGAATGGAGGGGAAAAGAAGAAACAGTAAATTAATCCCCGATGAATTGATCAATGCAAGGAAAATCAGGCCACATTTTCTTGTACCTCTGCATTGTTCATCAATCAAAAAAAATCCTCATCAGATCAACCCATTCTTTTTTAGAGGGTGGGTGTGTTGTATTGTTCATAGGTACTGATTGTGAGGTCGGACCCATCGACATTGAGATCCATAATGAGGAAGAGGACAGGCCCAATAAGGTGTCTAACCGCCCAGTAATGCCTACCATTTGCGGTATTGCATGTACATTTCCTTTGCGAAAAGGAAATAAAGAAGAAGAAAAATGCAGGATGCAAGGAACAGGACGTGGGGACTGCACTGAAAGGGTAAAACGATAGGATGATCCCGTCACGTATAATACACTTGGGGGCCTTGGAATAGTAGTCACACGGATAGGTACCTCATGAACAAGGAACAATCCTTGCGCAGTTAATCGTCCCATCCACGTTCCCTAATTAATGCCTCTCTCCGTCCCATGTACTGTAGTGAGCCAACACAACAACCTTGTTTGCTTGGCCTGTTCATCTCAATGCCAGAGTCGTTCATCTGAAACAGGCATTGGACGACTGCTCAAGCGGGCCGAAAAACTTGGGGGATGAGTCCTATTGTGTGACGCCCAGACGGTTGCAAAGCCATGATTCCGCCGCAACACATTTCAGGGAAAATAAAATGGCATAGAATCACAAGCGAATTGCAAACGATAGAATAGGGTGAGTCCAACTGTATTGTAATTACATGGCGCTCAATACAAAAACAAGATGCCTAGATTGGGCTTCCTCTAAGGAATAGCCGGCCGCTGACGCCTCTTGGATAACGGGGTTGTGAAGAAAAGAGGCCATTACGAAGAAAATATACATCCCAACCGAAAAGTCAAAAAACCGCTTTCCTGTTTATTCCACAATCGCTTCATCATCGTGTCTATAAACCCTTTACAGGTAGACCATGGCCATGACAGCACCGGCAATAAGGGCCAGTGAAGAGGTCAAGCGAGCAGCACTGCTCTCAGGGACAGTAGTGGCAGCAGGCTCAGTCTCGGAAGAGTCTAGATTGTGTTAGACATTGTGAAATACTCAAAGAATGCAAAAGGGACTTACCATCAGTGGAGGTGCCAGTGGGCTTAGCACTGCTGGTCTTGGAAGCAATGGGAGTGGTGGCGTTGCGGGTAACATCGGGGGTAGCAATGGTGGTGAGCTCAGAGGTCTTGGTGAGGGTGCTCAGGGCAGAGGTCTTGACGCTGGTGAGAGTGGTGAGAACCTCGCTGGTCTCAGTGGTGAGGACAGTGGAGGATCCGGCAGCGGTGGTAGAGGCGGCAGCAGTGGTAGAGGCCTCGGTGGTGGCAACACCGGTACCCTCATAGTCGAACTGAGCGCTGTAGTTAATCTCGCCAGACTCGTTGTCGACGATCTTGAAGTTGTAGGTGTCCGTGGGGAGACCAGAGGGGGTGAAAGTGAAAGAGTCACCGTCAGCAGTGGCTACAACATCGTTAGTTTACTTTCGTAATACATATGTTGGTGGAATGAGACATACCGGTCAGGGTCTTGTAGTCGCTGAGGTCATCAGACTCGCCGTTCTGGAGAATGATGGTGCAGCCGCTGTCACAACCAGTGTAGGTGATGGTGAAGGGCTGACCCTGGGTCACATCAAAGGCAGTGTTGGTGAAAGCGGGCTGGGCCAGGGCCATGGAGGCGAAGGCAGCGATAGTAGCGACGGTGTACTTCATTTTGAATGAGGAAGGTGGTGTTGGTGGTGGAGTAAAGAGTGACTAGTATTCTAAGGGATATCAGGTCAGTTCAATAGTTCTCGGATGTTGTCTCAAATTGCTTGGTGTGTGAGTGGTTGATCGTCGTGAAATGAGAGGAAATGTCGGGTTTTTGTTGTTGTAGTTGCTGTTGTCAAGGTGGTCCTCTTATTTGAGGTGCGTCATGTTGAAACTGCTTTGGCAGTCCAGACAATGAGACAGCGTTACGGGTTGATTCGGCGATAACTTCGGCCAGTTGACTTCAACTGATACAGGCGAAAGGCTGGCACTGGCAACTCCGTTTGCAGATATCGAAATTTTGATTTGATTGGCGTTGTCACCAAGTGTACCGGAAACAGCGCCAGTGCCAGGCAGTTCAGTTATCGGTTCCTCCGCAGCCGGGAGCGCAACCCTAAAAGCAGGTACGTGCTGCAGGGGTGATGTGGAGGGAGAGTGTGCGAGAGAACGTCAAGTGAAGTCTCGAGACTAATGGCAAACTTACAATTAAGTTGGATAAGAGCAACGATTGACGAGTTGACGAAGAACGGACGTTGATGGAGAGCAAGAAAAAGAGGGAGAGAGAAGGGGGAGAATGGAGGGTATTATAAAGGGAGCGGAAATGAAGACAATTACAAAGAGCAAAGGGGATTTGAGACTAGACTGGGAAGGCGCCGGGCTACATTTCCCTTCCCTTTCCCCCCTCTCCAGATGGATGGATGAGACCCCAGACAAACACGCCCCAAGAGGAGGGCCCTTGAGCGATCATTCATTCATTCCTTTTTCTTCCTTGTTCTTTTTGCATGCCGGCTGTAGGGGCGTGTTATTTGGAATATGGTTTAATCGGTATGAGTGGGAGGTCAAAGTCTGATTATCCCACCCCTTTCCCTAGACCGTTCGCTTCGTTTCTCCTTCCTGCCTCGACCTCGCCTTTCCATTACCTACCTACCTACCTACCTAGGTACCTTCTTTCCTTTCCTCTCACGGTCACTACACTTTTCTGGAGCTGTTCCTTCTCTACCAGCCTTCTATTTCCTTCCAATAACCGGTTTTAAGCCGTTTGATGACTCTAATTGTCCACTCGAAACTCAAAAGAATCTTCTCAGGCAATCAGTCTTCACAATCTTCATCATTCACATTCCATCTCCTGGTTGGGAAAAAGCAACACAAACACTATTCGGCGCGCCAATCCTAGACGGATGATGTTGAACCCTGCCAGCTTAATTAGCCAGGCTCCATTCAAGGTGCTAACGCTAATCCCATCTCGAATCAAACTCCAAGCTTATACATGGGCGTTGCCAGGGGCCACCCCAGCTCTTTTCGCCATTTGATGTGCCTGAAGCCAAGGCCAAGAGCCAAAGAGGCACGCGCCCATCAGAAAACATGGGTCTCAACCACTACACCCACTCGTCGACTTCATTAGCAAGGGGCCCTTTTCATAGACAGCCAAGAACTACCGGCAACTCAACTGCGCGGCCCATGGGCTTAATAGCGGCCATATTGCTACGCTGCACTTTCGCTACTCAGCAAGACTTTGGGCGCTCTCTCTCTATTCTATTCCCCCTATCTCGCTCAGCACGAGGCCATGGGAAATGGGCGGCATCAACGGGAAATCGACTCCAGTTAGATCCCGGTGCATGGTCCCCCAATCCCCATAGACCATATCTAAAAATCAAGCCTGTCTTCCGACAATACCATCTTGGCGGCCCTGCTTGCTCACCCGCGCCTCTCCGGCCTTGATCGGAGCAGGTGAGTCTGCTCCGTCGGCCTTCGCACATTGCGTTGCAATCTGTTAGGTCGGCTGGCTGCGCCTGCTCACGGCGTCATTGCACCAAACATTAAAGCAGCATGAGCGTTTGAAAGAATACAATGCACGCCCAATAGGCTCCCTTTAGCGTCAGGCGTCTTTTTGCCTCTCCAGCGAAACTTGTTTTGTTGGTCCATCGATCACAATTAGGTCTTCATTTCCTTAACACTTCCCCCCCCTTTATCTATCCAACCCCTAACCCATGCCTGTTAGTTCTGAACCCATACCGATGCATGAGCATCCCCAGGCATTGAACCAACACATGCCACTACATTACGGTGCATGACCATCCTGCCATTGTCGCTTTGGCCAGAGGAATGACCGCGCGTTTGAGTAGCTGGTGGACCACAGGGAGAGAGAAGAACATAAACAAATTTCAAGAAATTGCTCAGAAGTTGAATTCTTCTCAGTGAGCTGGTTATTTGCCGCTATTGACTACAAGTGTACCTGGTGCGCTCGCCTATCCCGTTTTGAGACATCCTTTTGATGACCTTGCCTCCGTGAGCTTGCGATTGTATCCAATAGCAAGCTTGGCTTTTTCTACCCCTGCCACATAAATGGGGCAGGGCTCTTGTCAATCCAGAGGTCATGCACGAAAGGGGTAGCGTTTGGTCAGAACAGAGCACGCTTTTCAACAAGGCTCTCGACTTGACTTACACTGATGCGCTCTCCACGCTAAATCGTGTGGAACAGTAAACTTGCAGATGCTAGTCAGCTCACACCCTTCAGCCTGGCGTTGACTACATCCACTTGATTGGTATTTGTATTGGATGGCTGCCGTTGACGGCCGGAACATGGCTGCCTACAAGTGGTTTTGTTGTCGCAACATACCTATTTCCTCAGAGACAAGAATAATTGCGACGAAACTAAAGAATACATAAATAAAATAAAAACAAAAACACATCATCAGCCCTACAACAACCCATGATCCAGGCAAGAGTGATATCTCGTCAGATGTCCAGGCGCCGTGGGACAGATCAACGAACAGCTGGCATGTCCTTCATGCTAGAGTCTCTTGGCTACAACTGTACTCGTTCACTCAGTCGCAGAGTCCACTTCCACTTCCACTTCCACTTGATACTCGACTTACCCGGCGCCCATGGACGATCTAGATGATCTGAGGCAAAGACAGCTTGCGCAATCCCTCGAGACTACTGATGCTACATTTCCACTAAGCTAGGTATTGCCATCGCCATTGCAATCGTCGATTCGTCATCCCACATTAGCTTTTTTTCCAGCCTTTGCTTTATGATTCTTATTTTAGCCTTAGATCTGGAGGAGGCGATACCGTTCAATCAGTTAACGTTATACACTTGTGCACATTCGGCCATCACCGCGCAAGCCAAGCAGCTGGATACAACCCATCGGGGAGGGTAGGAGGTGGCTAAGCCAGGCTAATTCCTGTTTGACTGCGTGGTTCTTTGGAGATTGTTTAATGGGTTGTTGTTGTTGTGACAGCGACATCTAACCGCGCTTACATGCACGTTTCGATAGATATTTCGTCTTAGAACGGGACAAATGATGATGGAGCGATCGAGAGCGAGTTATTGTTATGCACGTATTCTTTAGCCACATACGCCACATGGAAGTCAGGCTCAATGGCGTATTCTCACCATCATACACCTGCTGAGCAGGTTGGTGCTTACAGCTATGCGCATCGGTACCTATTGTGTTGCAATTTGTATTCTGACAAAGTCAAGTTGCATCAAATACGCTTCAGCTCAAATCTCGGCCAATTGCGAACAATCAATCAATCCTTTGCTGCGTTACTGGCCCCATGCATGCCACTGAGAGGAATTCATACGCAGATATCTGCAAAAATCAACCCTTGACCATGCCGGTGGGCTCTTGGTATCGCCTGACTGATTACTTACCTAGGTAGGTAGGTAGGTAGTAGGTAGGTAGGTAGGTAGGTAGGCAGACAGTAGGTAACTTTACCTGCCTGAATTGCCTGGCTGCAAAACATGGGCGTACAATTACCGGAATTACAGTCCAGCTTGACAATGAAATGCTCCGGGTAGGGTAGGGCAGGACAGAGAGGGAGGGCAATGCAATAGCGGAGATGACCCAAGCATCTGCAATCCCCAACTTTTCCACCCCCGGGATAAGCGCCGCATTAGTGCCCCTGATGCATCCTCCCCACAGCCCCTGTCTGGGTCTGGTCTGATTTGATTTGGCCTGGTCTGGTTTGAAGTTGTCGAGCGTCGTCGCCTTTTTTTTTTTTCTCTCTTCTTTTCTTTCACGCGAATTGACTGACTGTCTTGGTGGTCCTCCTCCAAATGGCCAGAAATCCCATGCTTTGGCGACATTATCATTTTATTGGGCAATCTCCCTTAGACCCCTCAAAAAAAAAATTGCAATACACTACATCGTCGCCGATTGGAATGCCACCAATAGAGCACTAACATGTTCTGCGACAGGGTTCAATCCGACAGGCATCTTGAGTAAGGTAGAGCTGTCTCATTTCGCTACAGGGTTGCAAAACGTCGAGCGGTTTTCTAGACTGTTGCTGTTGTTGGCTAATACTCCTCACTCATTGAAGATTGAAATGATCTCCGTCGCTGATCGACTACAAGGGAGATAACTTATCGTCGCTCGTGCCTGTGCTTGTGCCTCTGGTTGATCAGAACACCGGGTCGGTCTGAACCATGTCTGATGGTCTTTTCCTCATCAGTTAATGGTCGACAGAGTATGCTACGTCAAGATCCTCAATCTCCCCAAGCCATCAAACACTCAAACACTCAAATCTCCCCCTTTGAAGGCTCTCCCCAACCCCCTCAAAGTCAATTCATCTATTAGCTCTTCTCGCACCGCATCTTCAAACCTTACTACCATGCAGCCATCACCATCACCAGCTCCCAAACACCAAACCCCCAACCACCCCCCGGCCAACGCCATGTTTTGAACAGAAACCATCGTGTTACACTCGGGGGCCTCCCTATGTCATAGCCAGTCATTTCAACTCAGTTGAGGTACTTTGCCAGAGCAGATGATGGCCTGTGTATTACGCACATGTGACATAGTCTGTAACTGTAGTTTGTGAATATTCGTTTCAATCAAATCGCATTGACACTGTTCTGAAGGTTGGGTAGTTGTAGACCTATTCTATTGACCGCAACCGACTACCCTAGAGATATGCTCAGTTTATTGTATGTATAGTATAATAGCTGGAACAAGAAGCGTCAAGACGGCGGACGACTTGGCCTGCACGTGTAGGACAAACATGTCGTGATCGGACAAGAACTGCTGCAAAGTCACTTTATAGGAATAGAAACTCGTCTGCATATCCAAACGAATGCTAATTTTATTCTGAATTAAAAGCTACTCATCAATCCCAAAAGCTAGCAGCCATTGACGGCGACTTGCCAAGAACAGACACAAAAAATGATATATCTCCAATCGTCCATGTCAGCCGAGCGCTCATCGTTAGTTTCCCCTTATTCGAAAACCCCAGGGCTCTGCTTCCCCCCCCCATACAACTTCTTCTTTACAGCCCCAGGTACTCAACCACGCGCCAAGAAAAAGAGCTTGGTGATAATGGCACCAAACATGTTCCATCTTCGTGCGTACAGAACCACTCTCTCCTTTAATGTTCCAGTAGTCTCAAGCTACCCTGGACGACGACGTTCTCGAGTATCGAACCAGGAGGAATGTCGATAGTGCTGCCCTCGGTAGCAACAATAATAACGGTACCCTTGAGCGTTACCCCACGACCCAGGTTCACAGCACCGGTGATGGTCAAGTGATCAAGTTCCAGCACCTTGGGAATAGAGGGAATTCTCTTCTGGAAGTCCGAAACCTTCTTGAAGTCACTACCAAGCTTGATCAAGGGCGCATCACCGAAACGGGCAGCGCTCATTTGGAGCTGGCCGTGCTTCAGAGTGTAGAGATCGGACTTCACCAGCATCAGGTCGGAACAGGTCTTGACGGGCAAGAAGCGTCGGCGAGGCACGTTGACACCATGAGCGTTCTTGAAGTGACGAATGGCAGCACCAACGGCGGTCTCCAGCTGGATGATAGAAATGTCGGACTCGCCCTTCTTGTCACCGGGGATGCTCTTGCCGTTGGGGATTATCTCCATCGCTAGCTCGTCGTTCTCAACAACACGCTTGATGGCCTTGAGGTTAAGCCAAATGTTGTTGGTGTTGAAATACTTGAACTTCTTGATCGACTTGAACTCGTTGACGTGCTCCTTGGGGACCTGAGCAATCTCAAGCAGACGGACAGAGCCCTCGTAGTCGATGATGGTACCACCCTTGACATCGGCCTTGGTCTTGTTGGTAAGCTCCATGATGTATTCAGCGTTAGTCTCCATCATGTGCTGCAGGATACGCAGATCCACGACGGCGCCCAGGTTGTCAACGTTAGACAAGAAGATGATCTCAATACCACGCTCCAGGAGCTTGTCAAGAATTCCCGAGTTGTAGAGAGACTCGAAAACGTCACCGTGGCCGGGAGGGTACCACTCGGTGATGGGAGAGTTGTAGTCCTTGGGGACGGGTAGGAGAGAGTCCTTGTAAATTCGAGGGTATCGGGACTGGTTGAAGGTGAGGATGTCGACGTTGTGACCCTCGTACTTCTTGATGATGGCAGAAGTATCATCGTCGGTGTTGAAGGAGTTCATCAGGATGAAAGGGACGTTGACATCATATGTGCGGTTCAGGTACTCAATCTGTCGAACTGAAAGATCAAGGAAGGACATGCCGTCACGGACTTCAATGACCGACTTGGGACCAACGCAGCCCATTGAGGTACCAAGACCACCGTTGAGCTTGAGGACAGCCAGCTTATTCAAGAACTGAACCGACTCGGTGTTGGCAAGGTCTTCGTAATCGACAACCTGACCCTGAGCAGGAGGAGCAATGCGATCCCAATCCCTAGTTGCCCGTTAGTAGGTATAATTTTTAAAACTATTGGATCGATCGGTTCATACACAGCGTTGCCCTTAGCCTTATCGTTGAGGTATCGTCGGAAAAGAGCGAAGAAGTTGTCCATCTCGGTCTCGAAACGCTATAACACAAGTCAGACATTGCTGCATGAAAACTCGGATTGGTTTGGGAACTTGCCTTCTTCTGTTCGGGGTCCTTGACCGTCTCGGCGAGGTTGGTCAGGGCATTTCGCATCTGAGCGGCGGCGACGTTGGTCGAGGTGTTCTCAAAAGCCTGCGACATGACGAGTTAGCTATTAATGCAATTCTGTGAGGTGTGTCCAATGTCGTCCGGGTTGAAGAGACGATACTGTCAAAGTGACGGTATATAAGGGGTATGAGGGTTGACCAGCTAAACCAGCCATATGACCACAGGGGATACTGGCGCAGTAATGAGTGCAGCAGTGATTCCAAGCACGTCGCAAGTGCAATGACAGGACTTGGAGCGAGAGTCTCAGAGGGCACTTGAAGGTGTCATGTTTGGACTGCCAGCATCAGGATTTCAGATCACAGTTGCTGGTCATGGGATACCCAAAGTCAGGCTGGTTTGCAAAGTGGAACGGAAGACAGATGAAAGCTAGCGCAGACCAGCTCCTGAAAAGGATCTGCGTAGCTATCACCATGCCCACCGCCTTTGTTACTGTACAAGCAATAATTGTGTCGAACCGATCAAGCGAGAAACCTCCAAAGGGGTCGGGTTGAACAGCTGGGTAGAGAATACTGACCATGTGGCTTCGGGTCTTGCCATGACGGCGCTCAAAGACGGCCTCTTGATCATCACCACCAGAGGGCTTGAGGTGTGTTGGCAGCGCGCTCTTGATTGCACTGGTCATTGTGACAGGATATCAAAGGATGAGGTAGAATAAGAAATTGGATAGCAAGAGGCAACGGGATGGCAATCGAAGGAGAGGGTCGGGTTTGTGTAATGAAGGAGGAGGAGAATGGATGTTAATGTCCAAGTTGGAAAGGTGAAGCCAAATGTTGGAGTGGAGGAATGAGGTAAGGAGGCAGGTGCGGGGCGACCAGGTAGGTGAGGTCCTTTCCTAAAGAGAGCAGCTGGCGTTGGCGTTATTTGTTGGTGGGGGTGGCGAGCTACGGTTTATTCACAGGAAAATACGACTGGGAGGATTCCTCTTGAGGTGAAAAAAAAAGCCGGGCAGTCGATGGGGTTTTTCCCTCTCTTTCTGATGTGTAGGAAAGGTGCGGAGCGTATGAAAAAAATGTAACGGTGACGTCGAGTTGCTTCTGATTTTGACCAACCAATTCACCAGATTTCCGTGAATGAGTCTTTGCTGACTCTTTTGTTACGCAAATCTTTATCCAGAGTGAATAGCGATTTTGATATGTTTCTTCTTTAGGCCCGAATAAATGGGTTGGTCGTTACCCTGGATATTGATTGACTTGGAACAGAAGTGTCTGGACTAGAAACCAAGGTAGAAGCTGGATGAAGAGGGGAGCGCGGAAGATGACTACAGCCAAGGAAAGGAAGGATGGCAAGAGCTACAGTTCAAGTATGAATTCGAGAATCCCAACCCCGTGACGGATGGCTTGCGAATTTGACGATACCCCTTTTTTCCATTGATATGATATTCGTGATTGAGCTTGGGAATCTCATCTATTTTGGGCGTCTCTCAGTCGTAATGTTTAATTTCTAGGTCTCGTTGACATGGGAGCCAACCCCACCATAGGTAGCCATGGTCATGGTCATGGACCAGACCAAGCCAGCAACGAAGGGGAAATATGGCGTGGGCGAGGCAACGAAGCCAGGATCCTGGACGTTTTGTTTGAACATGTTTTATTCCCCATCATTCCTCGTGGTCTAGAAGCGCTTATTACGTTGCTGATTGAGAACATAACACATCAAGAAGAGCCTCGACACAATGTTGGGAGTTTGTGTTGATGGAGACGGTCATGACGTTGGTATTCATGAGCCAATGGATGTATGTATATAATACGTATGAGGGGAAAAAGCAGATTATTGACTGAAAGACCATGAATGAATGGTGTGTCGCTAAGATATTTCATGGTCCGACAATCCTATAGACCAGGAGATATGTATGAGCTTAACGAGAAAAAAAGATAAAAATAACGCTGTGAGCCTTTTTGTTCTTGTCTTTCTTCAACATGCGCGCGTCCGAGATGGGCTCAATTGTATCCCATCTCGTCTATTTGTTGGGTTATTTGCCCCCTTGAACAACGGAAATCTACCGATGGGGGGTGGTTATCATAGGATCTAACCACAACAGATGCCCACCCTCTTGAACGTCGAAAACGACGAAATTAAATATCTCAAGAGGCAGAAATAAGCAGTGGGATAACCTTGTCAATTAATATTATGTAAAATCCTATCCAAACGTTTGATAGAAACGGGCCATGATTTTCAAGTCCAGATCATCAACCATCAACCGAGAAGGGAAAAAAAAGCCAGATATTGTTAGCTCCCGCTTGAGCGCCCAAAGCTCCCAATTAGCGTCCCCATCATGGGCTCGGGATAACGAACCTAGGACAAAGATGGTTCTAGCAATATCTCGGGTTCATGATTGGTTGGGAAAAGGACAGTTCCTGTTATCATGAGATGGGTCTACCTTGACGCTGGTCGAATAGGCGAAAATCGTAGAGTGGATTTTGTATGTGCATGTGCATGTGGTAAGTCCAGTACCGGTAAATAGGCATGACGAAGATGGGGTTTAATGATATGATCGCCGATGAAAACCAGGTTTTTTATTTATTAATTTTTGTTTGGTACATATTATGTGAGAATAATATAGTCCTTTTCTCAAGAAGCATTGCCCCCCTTATTAACATTGAAACCGTTTATTTGCCGCTGCACTGTTAATGAAGTAGTAGGCAAGCAACGACATTACATGACACTAGAGCAGAAGCAGCATCTCAGGTTTAGACTATGACATAGCATTCCTCAATGAGCCACTGGGGGCGATGACTGGCCTTCTTTCATGTTAGGCACAA
The DNA here is from genome assembly GCA_013623535.1 of Fusarium penzigii. Lineage (NCBI taxonomy): Eukaryota > Fungi > Ascomycota > Sordariomycetes > Hypocreales > Nectriaceae > Fusarium > Fusarium penzigii. The sequence goes on along the minus strand of JABFFC010000183.1, from coordinate 65,461 downwards.
ATGATTTATTTGATGAGGGTGCGTGGTGTCAACCCAAGTCAAGCAAAACACAATGCGTACTTGGAGGCAAGGAAACAAGCGAATATCAGCTTATATCGCGCATTGTCATGATAAATCACCTCTGCCACGTGGGTTGTGCATTGGTTACTTTATCCCTCAGCTCACGAGGCAAACAAGATGGGATACATGGTTGCATGGTTGGGCCGTTTTATGCCATTTGCATTCGCATTTGTATTTGCACATAGACGTAAGTACAGTACTGTATCACTCAGCTCCCGGATTATGTCATGCATGAAACATGAACCCTTCTTCTTTCTCTCTGGTTCTCATCCAGTCGTTGAATAAATGTTTCTTTGTAAAAAATACAAAACATCTCCATCATGACCCAAAACACAACCAATTCTATCACCATGACATACTTACCAAATCTCTCTACAGCCTTGCGGATTACTGGCCTGTGATTTGCTATTCCTCTACCCACGTCATAGTTCTAGACGGTCCTTTTCTTCCCCTACTGAACCTTTTTTTTTTTTTTTTTTTTCATTGTCTTGGGTCCAATGTCTCATGTTGCATGGGTAGGATGCTTGCAAATCACGGATTCAGCAAAGCACACGGAAATCCGGATGCTTTTAGTTAAAGGTCAAAAGAACAGAAAAACCGAGAAAGGAAGGGAAAGATCAATCAACTCGTATTTGTGTTACCAGTCTTACAGTATTTGCTTGACAACTTCTTGTCCCACTCACCGCACTTTTACACGTGCCAGGCAATCTCACCCTTCAATCTGACTCTCATTCTCACATTCGTTCTCACTCACATCCAGCTTCAACTTCACTTACATCACAGACTTGACCACACGACCGCCTTACAAACATGGGATCCATCAATTTCCTGCCCTATTGGAATTGTAACGTACCGGACGATCAACACACTGCCGAATGCCCAGACTTTCTTCTCAACCCTTCCGACAAGGACCGAGACATCCTATCTACACCAGATTCAGAATATCACGTCTCCAGCTGGTCCGAAGTCCGTCAGATCGCCCTCACAAACCGTCTAGAGCTCTTCCGCCGGGTCCCTTCAGAGCTTCGTCGTTATAAAAAGTTCATTCACGGTCTGATCCAGACTCACGGCAGTGTAGGCGCTTTCATACTCAAGGAACGTCTCGGTTGGAGCACACCAGTGACGCCCAGAGGTAAACCGTTTGAATATGAAGACGACTATAGGATTCTGTGTAACGATTGGCCCTATGGGATTGATCCGAGGATCGTCCATCTTAACGTGTGGACAAAGTTCGAACTCGGGGAGGATCCCGAGACGGGAGATCTGACGGACGAGGCAAGAAGTCAGACCGAGAGGTTTGTCACTGAAACGTTTCGGTCTCGAGTCCCGCATAATCATGTAAGTTAATAACTTTGATACTTGATGCACGGTGAACGTTGTCGGACCAGGAGCTGATCGATCGATACAGGTCATCTGGTTCAAGAACTGGCGCAGCCTCAAGTCGGTCGGGGCTGTAGAACACTTTCATGTCATGCTATTCGACCCAGACCCTGAGTTCGTACGGATGATTACCAAAGGAGACACTCCTCAGAGTGAACTATTAAAGAAGTGAGCATACCACACAGACGAGAAGAAACCAGGGGCCACTTTGGTGTACATCACATTGCATACAACATAGAACCGGCGTTAGATACCGATATTTGAATCTCGTTCTCTTTTCTCCTGTAGCTCCCTTTTCTATTTTGATACATTATCCGTGTGGACTCTGAGCTCTACGCAAGCTGCTTCCGCCAGTGCCACGGCCGTTGGCTTCTCCAAACCAATGCCAAGATGCCACTCCTGGGCTCTAGCAGTTTCGGGCTCGGCAAGTGTCAGATACTTTGTGATCCGATGTGAGAGATCCACAGCTAGAGCTTCTAATGTCTCGTATGAAGATTTGGACATTGTCTGTTTTTAGAAATTAGCTTGGGGGGTTCTATGTGGTCGATATATGGGGTTAGATGACTTACATCCACCACCTCTGCTTCAAGTTCTGTGAAGCGATCTTCAGTCCTGCCATAGTTCCCAACGCTGATGTTGGCTACGGTGATTTGTTTCGCCAGACGCTCGTTGTCGTTGACACCAATGAGTGTAGGGACTCTCAGCCCGAGGAAGTTGAGACTTGTCCCACGAGCCTCTATAGCACCTTTCCCATACAGGACTGAACCAGTGAATGAGACGCCACCACCTAACAAAGACGCTTTGGGGAGGGTGAGCGTAACAGTCAATCTTCTTACAACATCCGTGTTTAGGAATGGTTTGAAGTCTCCGTCCCCAGATGCAAACCCGTGAATGTCAAGTCCCGTCAGATCAGTGAAGAGCTCCTGCACGGCAGACAGGAGTGTGACGACAGAACCGGAAGCCTGCTGCTTGGCAAGTTTATCAAGGGTCGCCAGAATGGCCTTGCTCAGGAGCCCATAATGTACCGTGTCGTTGGCGACAACGTCGGTTGAGGATGAGGAACCAAATTTTTCTCTGAGTGAGACCTCTGCCGATACAAGAGCGGGTTGAGGCCTGCCAGGCCTGCCCCAGGCATCGGAGGGGCCTTGAATGGTAGTCTGAAGGTTACGAACTCTGATTACAGCTACGGGTTCGCCTTCGAGGGCGTCCAGTTGTCGCAGAGTGTGGTAGGATGTAGCCATGATTTAGTAGATGGTTTGGTGTGAGATTGTGGTTCTGGTGATGGGTCACTACTTGAAGTTCCAACCTGGCGGTTGAGATTTTATACTTACTGTATTATCGTCAAGTGTCAGGTCTATAGTTTTGTGACGCCGCAATACTCAGTATTGGTGTTAATGTAGGTAGGTGTGTTGTAGTTGTGATAGAAGAGCATAAATTTGAGAGACAGGTTGATGTAGGCGGGGTAGCTGAAAGGATTGCGTCAAGTTGGTGGACTACATGATATCAATGCCGGTAACCAGCCATGACAACGTATGTCTTTGCCGAGTACATATATCAATCGATAAGAGAGGGATACGAGGAATGGTCCGAATTGGCATGAAGTTCAAGCTGCCCCCTTTCTGTTGTGATGTTGGCTTCATAGTGTGGCATTTTGATTATGAACTTACAGCCTACCCTATATTGAAATTACTACCATGTCCAAGGCCACCCAACAGAATATGTCTGCCAGTCAACGACACGACACCCAACACAACCAACAGACAACATAACGAGCAACTCTATCACTGGCCATGTCGATCTCTTGAGATTGATCAGCCGATCATCAAAACCTCCCAGATGAAACAAACATTTATCTCTCCAATCTAGTAATACCCTAGACAACACATCACGTAACATCAAACACCAAACGCCAAAGCTCAGGTCGATCACAGCCCAATTCAATATCTCTACTACCATAACATAGCGCCGACTCAGACCTCAGTTCGCAACTACCCAAACTAAACATTTATCCCTCCAAAGCCGGTCATCCCGTCCTCATTCTCATCCGCGTCTAGCAAAATACAAATGGTTAGAGCTTGACTAAGTTCCATCTCACCTGAACGTTTGGGCCTCTTTTTCGTCTCTCTAAAAGTAACGAACAACCATTCCCACCCTACAAGACCCAGATATAATATAATAAAGAATCTACTAAGGAAAAAATAAAATAAAATAAATGCACGTCCGACGGTGGCCATGCAGAGCGCGTCTAATCCTTCCCGAACACCTTTCCCCTCGTGGCAGCCATCTTTTCTTCCCTTCTTCACCCTCCCCCGTTGAAGAAAAAAAAAAAAACCCGTGGGTTTCTCAACGGACGGAGGAGGCTTGAGAGGAACATGTTTCTGAAATTAAGTCAAGGAAGGCCATAATGACAGGGGTTAGGCGTTGGCAAGAGTCCCAGTTGGTTCGACCTTATCTTGTGTGTCGTACGAGATGGTTGACGGGAAAAAGGATGATGAAATACATCAAGCGAAGGAAACGGTCTCGTCTTCACCAACTTCTTGCTATCTTAATAGTATGGTATGGGTGTTATTTGACTCTCCTCCCCGCCTCACTTTCACGTTATCCATCACCAATGCCACTCGCTCACTACACAGGCGGGGAGTTTTTGACACTTGTCAGCGCTTTGTAATTGAATCAGGGTTCAGTCTCAAAACGGGAACTATCAAACTCGTTCCAAAGAACCAATCCTTCTATACTACCTGCATAACATAGCACCATTCTTCCTATACAAGGCAGGTGTTATAGTTCCCTCAGCATCATGGGCTTCCTCTATCTTGTCAAGGGAGGGAATATCGGCCGTGATGCCCAGAAGTAGACACGCGAAACAAATAGATCAAGTAAGACGCGATAAATAGGATTCTACTTCTCCACTTCCACTTTGTGCCATGTCTGTGTAAGCCCAGGTACCTTGTAAAATCCAGTTAATTATCTTGTTTTGTTTCTACTCAACGTGACCATCCTTCCCATCCCCCCGATCAACTCCAGTTTTAGGGCATCCCTCGTCTCGGAGCCGGGGGGTTTTCTAGACAAGCCAACAGAGGACGAGACCATCCCTGGACCCCTGGCGGGTCGCCCAGTCCAGAGGACCCAGATAAAAATCAGAATCCTTCCCCTTTCTCACTGTGATGCCCTTGCTGTTGGAAGAATAGGGATCAAGAACTCCACTGATAGATGCAGAACCATGAATAAAACAGAGAACAAGGTACAGTATATCACTTCGATAGCGGAGAAAATCCCCACCACTGTCTTGGCTTTGCTCGGTCTCGCCTCGTCTATATCGTGAACAAGCCATACTCTCGCATTCTCAACCGCGTCTGATCATAATTTCAATGATAAGTTATTATGCAGCCAAAATGAGAGAGTATAGAACATACCAAGTGCCCATGCCTTGAGAGTGAAAGAAAAGGACACACACGACGGGACTAAAGAAGGCCCGTTTTTTCTATTCTGCATCTCTCTTGCTATGCCACAGTATTGCCTACATCCTCATTAAACTAATCAATGCATGTAAGCCAGCGTTCTTCCCGTCATTTGGTAAATTAAGCCGTTCCCATCCCCATCCCCATTTCCTTCCACTCCCCGGATATCTCCTCCAAGGAAAAACCCGAACCTGTATCAAACTTAACGCATAGTGCTAGTCTCTTGAGTTTACCAGTACAGTAAGAACCATTCTGCTTAGTCCCAGGACATGACCCTTGACGTCAAAAGCAATCCCAAATAAGCGGAACTATACTATAACAGGATGTTGAGGTAGTAGTCGGGTTTTTAATAAACGCAAGACGTTGATAGACAGGGACAACCTAGCAAGAAAGATACTTTTCTTATGTGTTTACTTTTTTCTCTTCTTTTTCTTTCTTTTTCCTGTGGTATTACAGTAATACCGTAATATATCTCTTCTCCCAAGTTCCCATCTCTTATGTCACCTAACCGGTAACGCGGAAATGTCAGGGAACGGACGAAGAAGAAAGAAGAAAAGAAAGAACGTGAAAAATAAATAAAAATAAAGCAGAGAACCATGCCAGGTGCCGCTGTACAAAGACATAATGCAACTCCGGTTTTGAGTCTTCACTCGCCCCGGTTTCAAAATCCACCTCATCATGTACTGTAGCTGTATGAACAGCACGTAAATCACTTATCCCCAGCCCCGGTCAATCAGACAGATGCTTGTGCTTGTCGTAGGGCAGCAGAGTTTTTCCAGTTCGGGCCCTTTCCCACAAAATCTTGTCATCCATTGTGCCAGGCTCTGGAAAAGCAAGAGAGCACTTGGTTGGCGAAGAGAAAAGAACAAAAAAAAAAAAAAAAAAAAAAAACAAAAAAAAAAAGACCTCGTCAGCTCCAAGATGGGAAATACATCCCTTGAACCATGTTGCTCACCAAGTCGACAAGGGCCATGACGACTCTGGTGCTAGGAGAAAATGGCATGGGAGGGAAGGGCAGAGGTGCTTGAGCCAACAAATACAACAATATATGCAAGGGGTTTGAGGACAATCATGGTTCAACTCTTTCGGTTTCTCGACCATATCTAGTTAGTCACAAAGCCAAGCTTCCCAGGGGCGTCTCCTGCAGACCTCATCTGGGTTTCTACTCCCTAGACACTAACGTCGACACTCAACAACGTTTTGTTCGTTCGTATGTCGGTTCTGTGAGTCTGAGCTTTCGACACTGTACTCTGTACTTGACGATCACTTCTCTATACAGCATCTGCAGTTTCGCTGCCCGATCCGAGTCGGCTGTTTCAACCGTCGGGTAATTAACGTAGTTTTCTCTTCCCCTTCTATTCATCAACATGATCGACAATTTTGCAAGACCATCTTCAGTTCCACTCACTGTGAACAAAGCCGCGCGGCCGCTGCCTCTTCTTGAGGGAGTCATGGGAACGGACTCGAATATACATATGACCCATCTTCAGGACGGGTATGCATACGTATAGAAGTTCCATGGACAAAAAAAAAGATTCGACTCCAATCTCACCCATATTTGCACCGCGCTGCAGCACACCGATCGCTCTCACTACCCCATGTCGAACCTCATGCAGGTATGCAGAATGGCTGCAGGAGAGATGCAGGTCCTCGAACTTTTACTCGGAACGCAATTCCTTCTTCCGCGTTCTCACACAGTACAAAAGCCCCGGGCAGTAGCCCTTGACTGACTGACGAGCTTGACCTGCATGTCGACTGAATAAGAAATCAGGGCCCTCCCAGCGAAAATATCTGCCCTTACTCTTGTCGAACTAGCACTTTGACATCACGTCGTCTTCGCTATGCAGCCGAAGAACCCGAAGGGTTCTCAGAAGGCACAAAATAGGGTTTACCAACTGCATTTAATGAATCCCTTAGTGCGTTGTTATGACGGTGGTCAATCTTTAGTAAGTAGCGAGTGAACTGGTCGTATATGTGCGTGTCTGTCTGTCTTAGTACGCAGTGACCAAAGTCTCACAGGTAGAGACAGTGACAAGTCGTATTAAATCCTGTCCTCTTGCCATGATCATGCTTGCTCGGCAACAAGATCAGGCAAAAATGCCTTCCTTTGACAAATGGTTGACGGTAATAAAGTGACTCAGAAACATAAGAGAGGGGAATAAAGGAGAAAGAAAAAAGAACCCTTCCCTCTCTGCATCGCATGCATATTTCGTGCCTACCGTACATTTCCAGAACTAACATGACACGGCGGAATGACTGGGTTCGTAGCCGATAATGTTACACGACACCACCATCATAGCCCAACTGGACAGACCCCAGCAACTTTTAGCTGGTAGGGGCGGAAAGAGACAGTGAAGGGGGGAGGGGGAGAACCCGCAGACAAAGAATCCTGAACTATCATGCCACCTTCGTGTGAAATAAAAAACCAAGGACAGAGACTTCAACCTTCAGGATTTGATCTGGAATGACCTTGACTTGAGGTTAGAGATAAAACCCAACCCATTGATTTGGATAGCAGCCAGGAAGTTGTTGATAACACCCAGTCCGCTCTGGGTCCCGTTTCAGCTGGTGTTTCATTACAGCATCCATCTGGTAATGAATTAATCAATCTAGGCAATTGGGAAGAGAACATCGTCGCCAGGTTCCGATACCAGCACTAACCAAAAGCTCGGACTGGATTAAAAACTTCTGGAAAGGCAATTGTGCAGATTAGAAAAAAGCCACGCAGCTCGAACAGGCAAGGAAGCCGTCCTCAACCCGGTGAGTTGGATGGGATGTCTGAGGATAAATTTGTACCGCAGGGGTTCCCATCGATTCATGGCGTTTCGTAATCTTTCTTCACCGTTGAACCGTTGAGAATAACTTTTTCAAGTGCCAGTAGCTTGTTGCTAGATAACTTTGGGACAAGCTTTTGGCTGGTATCCCTCACCAGTGTGTGCAGTGTGCGGAGAAACTTGAGCAGGCCCAGGAAAGGCTGATGAGAAGCAGATGAAGGATTCTATGCTGGCTGGCTGAATCACCTGGCCTAGTCCTTGAACGGGACGGAAGTGGCTTAACACTACCGGCATGGGTGATGAGAGAAGGGAACAGCAAGAAAAATAACAAGAGTAGAGAGGGAAGTGAGCCGTGATCGCAATATGCAAAACAGCATTCAGGGGCATCGGCCGTTGAGAAGAGAGAATAATTTCGCCACTGAACTGACTCCCTTCCAATTCATCCTTTGTCAAGGCGTTGGTATTGGCAACCAAGAAACTTACTGCACAGGCAGTTACCAGTACTGCAGAACATACCTATCTATATTAGAGCGAGAGGACGGAGATTAGTCTTGGCCATGGTATGGTATGATTTGGACTGGCGTGAGAAAGATTTGCCTGCCATTTGTTCCGATAACCATGCATCATTATCCGAAAACAACTCAATAAATCGTAGACTTGAAATGACACGCAGCCCCTGATCCATTCGCTTGATCTTTGATCTTTTGGGTCTTTGTTAGATCCAATCAATGATGTGGACCAGAATCCCTAAAGGACCCTCATGCAACTCTCACAGGCAATTGGACTGAGGTAATTGTCTCTTTGATGGCTCAACAATTGCTGACGAAGTAGCGGTACCATAAAATGCCTGGAAATAGCAATAACTGAATCATCCATGCCTATAATAGAACCGACGGACAATGAACACCCGCCTGTCAAAAGTTGTTGATGGCTTGCGGTAAACGTTACCCTGGAAAATACCCTGGGCATTGAGAAGGTTTGAGGGCTGATCGCTGACAGGGTGTACAGGGCGATTGATAGTTATCGACAAATAGAGAAGAAGAAGCAAAAAGAGGGAACTGTAGGAAAAAAGAAAGAAAGGAGATTCCACCCTTTACATTCACAGATGGTAAAACAGGGGCCGAGATGAGATACAGTATATCTGTGCCTCTTCACGATCGAGGCTACGAGTGCCCATGTAGGATGGCTGACTGAAGAACAATCAGTATCAAAAAAGGACACAAAAAAAAAAAAGAAAAAAAAGACTGAAACCAGGGGGCCTTGAAGACAAGGATCAACAAGTGGGTGTGATGAGTTGCGACAAGGAAATCAGTGACGAAGACAACAACAAGGGTTGAGGCATAAACTATCACGTCTTGTGGGGGAAGATGGCGGGGGATAGGAGAAGGACCGACAGACCACTCAAAATATTAGAACAGCTTGTGACTCCTCAGAGTGGGTTGTTGTTGGCTGTTCACATAGCTTTCAGTCAATGGCCATGATATCGTTTGACAGGTCAATGTGAGCTGCACCAGCGCTTCCTCACGCAGCCATGCCATTGGGCTGTTCTGTTTCCACCCATGCTGGGGGTTATCACAGAATCAACACCGCGACAATAGATTCTAATGTGGACTGATGGGTTTGTCCCAGTCGCTGTAAACAGCCACAGCGGAAAGGACATTGGCAGGAGATGGACTTAGACGAGTCTAACGGGACACTTGCGCGGGGTCTATCACAGTGGCGGCGCGGTAAATCATACGGGCAGATAAGCCACTCGGTCTTTTCAGTGGGCGAAGTTGGAGTAATGTGACAATGTAGCGATGTAGTTAAATTATGTTGTGATAAAGTGGGTGTGCTCGTTGAACTTCGGCGACGATTGATCTGGATTTCGGAAACGAGTACGTGTAGATGAGGACAGAATGAAATTAGCTATTACCTACTACTACTTTCAGTTACTACTAATATAGCACCTGTACTACTACCTAGGTAGATACAAGTACCAAGGTGCTATGTTTTGCGATCAATCGGCACCGTACCTGCCTGGGTGTTACTTCTTGAAAGGGCGAGAGATCGAGAGATCCAAATGCAGTGGCCCTCTTGCCTTTAAACATGTTCCTAATATCCATTCTGTTGCTCATGTCTGGGGCAAGTACGAACGTTTGTTGTGGCTTGAGGAAGAAAGACAACCTTATTAGCAGGTATAACTACTACCTCCTTATCGTCATCTTGCATGTCTCTTCCACACCAGTTCCAAACCTACAATTGCAATAGATCCGTCTGCTTCGAGTCTTTTCCTCAACAACAACAAATCCCAGTAGCTATGCTTTTACAGCTCAACGAGTGTGGCCGACGTCGGTCAAACCAGAGCTTCTCTATCAGCCCTATCCCCCCCCGTCCAACTCTACACGATTGATGAATACGAACACATCAATCGCCTTCCTTCTATGAATTCGCTCATGTGTCTGGGGATACTGGGATGTTGAACCCTTGGCGGTCAGCATCTACATGTTCCCAGTAGAAATTTCCTCTCGCGATCTACACCTGCAGGTCTGTCCAAATCAGCCACCCTCCCTCAACTTGGATGGGACGTTGAACGGTTGGAGCCTCTATGCCTAAGGGAAAAGCTTGGCAACGATGGTGGCCAGGCACAACACACCAATCCAACGCTCAAGACAGCATGGCTCGACTACCTACCTGGACGTCTAACCACTCCTAGCTAGGTAAGCACTGTAGGTTCTTCGGTATGCTTGGAGGGTGCGAGCACTCAGTTAACGACTGTGGTTGGTTTTCGGCTGACTGCATCATCCGATTTTTCATCCCCAAGACAGGATTGTTTATTTGTTTTGACATGCTGTTTGGCTCAAGGGCTACCAATGACGATCTGGTATGACGTTTGGATGTCCGCAATACAGCCATCACTATACGGCTGAGCAACTATACCAAGCGTTGTTTATTGCTCGATCCGAGCGCCAGAAGATGGGCAACCTGATACCTGCATTCAAGCATTGGCCTATTGAAGACATATCGACGATCTTGGGTATAATTGTTACATTCACTTCTGTGGTGACTCTCTGGTCAGGGGCCAAGCTCAACACTGAACCTCCAAATCTGGTCTAGACAGGCTGACAGGTACCCCTGAGACCCCCGCCCCTCCATCACCGTCTTCGTAAACACTGGTCTCCACCTTGCCCACTTCGCCCACCTCCGGCTTTGTTCAGAAGCTCGCCTCTTCCCCTGGGACCTGGCATTAGCAAATCCCTTGTCGGCACTGTTGCTTGGACTGGAGGGAGAGAGACTGGGCTCGCTGCCGAGTTCTCTGTACTGTACTGTAAAAGTTCCCTCGCTCCGCCTAACTTTTTGTACTCTTTGGTACTAGATCCATACAAGGCATTCTGCGCGCTGGTGGAACTGACCCCTCCCCTCCAGTCTCTTGAAACCTGGTCCCTCGCAATGCCCTCGGTGTACTTGGTGCCCCTCCCCGCCGATTTGGTTAAGCCTTCCGAAGACACGCCTGTCTCGTCATTGTCCGCCAGCTTCTCTGTCTTCTCCCCAATGGCACCTCGAACCTGGGGGTCTTGTTGTGCACAGCGCCTGAGAGGTCGTGCACTCAGCCCTCCATCACGGGCTTATTGGCCCCTGTCTCAACCTCCCTGGTCCTTGTACCATGCTCGGCTGGATGCCTTCCACTCGTGGGTGGTGGCCCACCACTCGTCCGAGTGGGTGGGAGACATGCACGACGCACTACAAGTCTGACAGTCTTTTCTTCATACGGCCTGACAAGGATGGCGATGTAAGAGAAAGGGACCGCTACCACCCTCTCGCCCTGCCTTGGGCTGGGCCTTTGGAGTGAAGTGCCTCGAATGGGACTGATGCCGGTACTGGCCCAGCTTGGACCTCCAGATCTCGCCGTCCAGATAAACTAACTTATATGGACTACGCACCCGCTCACTATGCATACGTGGAGTTGATGCTGTTCTTCTGTCTTCGTTAATCACGCCTTGTCCGGCTTTTCTTGGTCCCCTATGAGTACTAACAACTGCGTATGCTCACACTTTATGTGATGGTATACTCGTTCTACCGTTTTTCTATTCTGTCCCACCACCGCTCTGATTCTATCCAGTGACACAGAGGATCTGTCTGTCATCCGGATTCCGCTTGTATTGCCGGTACCGAAATAACTTTCTGTCTTTTCTTGTGCCGAGGGACGGTATACTCTTCATTTTTCCAGTCCAGACTCGAGTCATTGTCCAGGTCCTAGGCCATTCTATATTGCCAACTCGTCTTCATCTCTTGTGTTATCAGTTGGCACCGGTTTCGAACTGCTTTACCACATCCGTCACCTTCAAGGACAACCCAGGAGGACCCTCACCACGCGACAAGGCGCCTATTGCGCCCATTTATCGTTCCGGACCATCAATCTGTGTCAGCCTTTTATTAACCATGTCCAACTCTTCCGGCATTAACCTGTGCCCGGCGCCGTTCATCGACTCGAGCCTATTTCCCAACGAGGGTGGCTGTAAGCAATTTACACCATCATCATGACAAGGGCCGTTATGCTAATACGCACATAGTTATCGATGGACGGCTCTGTCAGACAGTTCTCACGATGGAATGCTGCTTACCTTGTCCAATGACGGAATGGGTGTATCCGGACTACTTTGCAACCATGACCGACGTCGCCAATTGGGTGTCTCTCGTCAGCGTTATCTGCTGCGCCTTTCTCTTGGTATCCTGGATTTGCTTGCCCGTTGAGAAGACCAACCGTCATTACCTGAGCATATGCCTTACGGTAGCTGTTCTTCTAATGAATGTAAGTTTGAAATCGCCAAGCATGCTGGGGCGATGCTGACAGGCTCTCTTTAGCTCGGATTTGTGATTCCTCTTGCTGCGAGACCCGAACAATGCTACAATGAGATCACTCCTCACAGCATGAAGACAAGCCAGGTCTGTGGTGCTTCTGGATCATTTCTTCTCCTTGGAGGCTGGGCAGGTGTCATGTGGGTATTTCTCCGATCTGTGTCGCTCCACCTCCAGATTTGCTGGCAGGTCTTGGTTGGCCGCAACTTCATGATCTATGCTCAAGCAGCGGGATGGGGAGTTCCTATCCTTGGCCTCACACTCGCCCTTGTTTTCAGCGGCGTCTCATTCCGTTTCGGCGCAACATGCCATATCAACCACCAGAACAGCCTGGCTGATTTCTGGATCCCTCTTCTTCTATTTGCTGGCATCACGGTCATCGTTACTTTTGCCACCTTTGGATATTGCATCAAGGTCTACTTGGCTGCCCTGGCCGATAATGGTGCCTCGTCTGAAGGTTCCAGTCTGCCCACTTACACCCAAAGCATCAAGACAATGAGTCCCCGCCAAGCATATCGCCGAGTTCGCCGTGTCATCGCCCTACAGTGGAGGGGAATTGCAATAGTCCTCATCATCATCGCGGATGTCATCTTTTTTTCTGTCATTTTTGTGTTCCAGGACAACGTTGTGCAATCTATCAGTGACGACCCGGCTGTCGCCCGGGAATGGATTCAATGTCTTGTCAAGGAAGAAGGCGACAAGAACAAGTGTCTCGACAAAGCAAAACCTCTACGCATCAGCGAAGCTACTGTTATCGCCGTGTTACTTCTACTTGCTGTAAGTACAAGCTCACTGCCAATAGGTTATCGTTACTGACAACAGCAGCTTAACGGAATCTGGCTCCTCCTCTTCTTAGGACGATGGTCTATGGTAACGGGCTGGGTGGAGCTGGTGAAGAAGCCCTTCTCCAACAAGAAGGAGTTCGTATCGGTCGATGCACGAGCCGAGCCAAAGAATACTGCACGTTCGTACGAGATGCTCTCCAGAGATTCGAGTGCCGCAGTAACACCCCTTTCTCCAGTGAAGTCCCCAGAGAGCGGGCGAAGAACACCCGACTACTTCGGTAGTACTGCCCGGTACCACGCGCCGGCACGATCCTATTCAAGCCCAAGACCTCCGCCAATCGCGACGTGGGATGCGGGCGAGACGTATGCTCACCCGGGCAACAGCCACGAGATGAACCCCCTTGGGATGAACCGAACATAAAATTCAGTCCTGCATAATTCAGGACACTAATAAATTCGAAACATTTAACACCAAAAATCACATAATCAACGCCATGATATAGCTGGCCATAATGCACATTGCTGCATGCTGCGAGCGAGGTATCGCGCCACATCCTGCAAAGAGAGCAGATCCAGAGCCGCGGTGCGGTAACAAATGGACGGAGTCTTCCCTAGCTGGATCGATGGCGAATAGAACCTCGGACTCGAGTCTGCGACCGACGACCATGTTGAAATCCGACAGAACCACGACAAGGCTGTCTTCGATTGTATAAAGTAGTGATCGTACGCGGTGTTAACGTCGATACCTTACCCGCTGTATTGTGCGCAGCAGGGAGATGAAGAGATGGCAGGGGATGCCGTCCGTATATCGGCAGCCGTAAAGGCTAAAATCCCAAGCCATGCCAAATTTCGGAAGCGTTGGAAGTCGAAATGATATCCTTTACTGGGCCGAAGCGAAGTGCTCGCATTTGGCACGGGGGTTTGATGAAGCGTTCAAGCGATATGAGACGTGTCTGACTAGATGTTTGCATTATTATGCTGCGAGTTGCCCAATGCAATGCCTACAATTTTTTTTTGTATTAGATAAAGACATTCATGTACAAAGAGGAGAGAGAAAAAAAAAGAAATGCCTGTTAAACTATCTTGAATTTGGACTATTCGAGTGATGTGTAGTACTTGGCCTTGCCTTTTGCTATAAGTTATTATTCTTGGATACAGATTGTCGTTCCAAAAAGCAACATACATCATCGATATGCCAATGAGCACGCGACATGAACCACGCCATTAGCTCCTCCTGGCTTATCGCATGATAGACACTCACCAATATTTCGTGCTCATTGGTAAGTTATCAACAGGCTTGGATGTCAGACCCCACGTCTCAGATTTCCCCTCCCGGATGAGCCGGGGAGAGGAAACGCCTTGTAAGGCAATAATGAAAATGGCTGGACCACGATTTGTAATTGTGTAGGCTTGCTTCCATAAACAGACGTCAAGAATTCGATCATTCTATTGTGAGCAGCTCTTCTCTTCATTCTCTTCCTTCACCCTTTCAAGGCATCTCAATGCCGTGAGAACTAAGGCTTGATACCATCGAACTCAAGTCGCGTGACCTTATTGATCAGCAACAAGATTGACAGATTCTTTTTCAAACCACGACTGGATTCGATACCCGAAATATCCATACTATTCGCAAGAGACCTGTGCAGCCTCAGCTTGACTTTGGAGGTTACAGTAACCATATCCTCTGGGGAAACCCTAATCTGGTCGGGATGCCGCTCCGCTTCTTAAGACCTGAACGGCCTTACCAACAACGCAGGGACTCATTGCAGGAAAGCCGTCTGCTGGAAGATTGGAATGATGCCGAGAGCAATAGCCTTGGGTTCTCTTCGGATGGAACAGCTATAAATCATTACATAGGCGTCGATGCAGACAGCCCCTCACTGCTTGGATCCAAACCTATCATAAAATTCCGTCGACCAAGATTACGTCGGTCTAGATGCAAACAGTGGGCGGTGCTATTTCTGATAGTGTCCATGCTAGTCTGCAGCGCCTGGTTATACCATTCTAGAGTAGAATCGGCCCTAAATAAGAGTTGGACACCAGACACCGAGACTCGACTGTTCAGCGAGAGGCCCCTACCTCCACCCCGACAGGACAACTGGATAACCAACTTTACTCTTCCATTGCGCACCCGTGGTCGAGATATTGTTGATGCTGAGGGACGTCGGTTCAAATTGGCATCTATCAACTGGTATGGGGCCAGTGACGAATTGATGGTTCCTGGAGGCTTGGATATTCAGCATCGAGATGTGATTGCCGGTACTATTAAGCGCCTTGGTTTCAACAGCGTGCGATTGCCGTACGCTGATGAAGTGGTCATGAAGAATCCGGTCCCGGATGAACAGCATGTAAAGGCCAACCCGGATCTGATAGGGCTACCGGCTCTGGACGTCTTTCATGCGGTCGTGCAGTCGTTAACAAATACGGGTATTGCTGTGATTGTGAACAACCATATCACACAGGCTACATGGTGCTGCGGTGCAAACCCTTGTGATGCAGGATGGGCTAACGACCACCTGGGAAGATTCTGCACTGTGCGTCAGACTGAAGAAGAATGGATGCAGCATTGGGAGACCATCATGACACCTCATGTCAGCAACCCGCTCGTTATCGGTGTCGACCTCCGTAACGAGGTTCGGGGGCTGTGGGGTACAATGCCGTGGTCCAAGTGGGCGGCGGCGGCTGAGAAGTGCGGCAACCGGCTACTCGAGATGAATGAGAATTGGCTCGTTGTGGTCGAAGGCACCGAGTCATCCAACGACTTGTCCCATATAAGAGAACAGCCCATCATACTTGACATTCCCCACAGGGTCGTCTATTCGGCCCACGTGTATGCCTGGTCCGGTTGGGGTAGCTGGGAAGGACGCTTCATGCAGCGCGAATACGAGTCGTTTGCGGAGGCAATGCGGCACAGCTGGGCGTACCTTGTCCAGGATGATATCGCGCCAGTCTGGGTGGGCGAGTTTGGTGCGTCACGGTCTTTGTCTGTGGGAGGTGCTACCTACTGGCAACACCTGATGGAATTCCTACAAAGTGTTGATGCCGATTTTGGATACTGGGCTTTGAACCCTCGCAAGGCCAGTGGGAATGTGTCTGAGACATATTCTCTCGTGGAGGATGACTGGGTGACACCAATTCTGGATTATAGAATGAAGGACATGATGGAATTGATGAATCTGTGAAGGAGGTACTGCCAGTGCTACCCGGTGTCTTGTGCCAAAGTTTAGCCAAGTGCAACTTGACATATACATACTACGAAAGACAGGAGCAGAATGCGTGCTTGGGCGTGCTTAGGTTGGCATGGGCGGGCTAGTGACTTTCTGGGGCTCGAAGAGCGAGATTACCTAACCTGTGGTCAGCTTTAGGATCGAGAGAAATCTAGATTAGCAAGATGATGACGGTAGAATCTCACCATTGAGATCGATTAAGCTGTCTCTCTACAATCTTACTGGTGGTTTTATTCTATCCAGGATAAACAGCTTAACCCATATTACCAAACTGGGCGTTCATAGCCCTGTTAGTTTCAATTTCCTATCATATAAACGATCGATTGTTTTTGCCGGGGTTTTATTTCGTCTGCTTGATGCCATTAGAACAAGGTCAGTTTGTCTTACCCTATGTATGTCAGGTATTTTGTTTTACCATTTCTTTTTTGTATGCTGGATAAATCTGTAGCGGCAAGCTGCCCTGCATCAATAATCTGCACTTTCTTCCCCAAACTGCGTCATTCGAGGTTCGTACTTTCCGCCAAAACTCGGATACGGTAATCCACTGAATCTGCACTGGGCAGCGGGCAAGGTATCTCCCATTAATCATTATCGATAAGCCCTGGTCAACTTACTGTAATGTACTGTACCTACTGCACAGTCAACGCCGCGCCGCCCCGCCACACTCTCCCCTCCATCTCATCTCCTAGTCTATCACCTCTCATAAAAGGAATGAAAAAGAACCTACCCCAACATCACACACAACACCACACAGCTTTACAGTGTAGCAATACCACGGCCGGTAACAAAAATAAACAACTTGTCCTTGTGTTGTGACCACAGCACCAGCCAATCTTTCTTTACCCCTCCCTCGAGTCCATTCTCTCCCCCTCCTCATCCAAAGATTCCCCCACTGCATCCGCATTTCGACGACTCCGAATGTTCATGTGCGACACCACGGCAAGGCTCCCCTCCGCGCATCATTGAATGCTGATGGAAAGCCAGATGCCAATCGACCACATGCCCCGAAAATATCAACATTTGTCAGTGGGCAAATGTTATGCCCAAACGGCCACGGATAGGGTAAGATAAGACATGACATGGACAAGACAAGACAAGACAAAGTACAACCATAGTGTTGTTTAAGAGGGAGAAGCTAACTGGCGAGTGACTGACTGATGGACCGGATACTTTCTTTTTTTCGCACGCCTGTCATGTGCTTCTGTTGTGCTGTTTCATAAGGACTGACGATGCTTTCTTTGTTCAACTAGTTTGGCGATGGCGCCAAGTCTGCTATCCGGGACCGCGAGAGGGCTGCTGCGGGCCATCATCCTCACAATGCAGAGATTCCATTTACCTGGCCGGTTGTGGATTCTGATGACGAGGACTCGCATCAGTCAATCTACCGCCTCGTACCCAGCATGCAAAAATTTCGCATGAATCTCACCGCGCTCTCTCAGGTTCACAATGTATGATACCGTCCCTGATGCCCTTCAACCTACTACCTAGTCCACCTAGTCCACCTAGTCCACCTCTTGTCATACTCGCTATATGCACCAGTGCTAACAACACATCCTAGCTCTATTTCGTGGCTTATCAGTGTCGCATATTTGTCTACAGACCTCGCAGTGTACCAGGACAAGTGTTACCACGCCATCCAGATCTACAGCTCAATCCCAAACCAAGTGTTATCGCTCTTAACGTCGGGGGATACATCGACCAGCGCCGCCCCCACTGCATCAATCATCTCGTTGTCGGCGACTTGGGAGAGGATGAAATCGTCGCAGCGACTTACGACGATGGAGACGTTGTTGCTTACAACGTGAAAGAGATCGCCCGTCATATTTTTGGTCATGGCAAAACCGCGAGTTCAAACCGTGTCTCTGTCCCCAGGCCCTACTTCCAAGAGAATGTTGGTTTGTCGGCGTGGGGATTGGCCATCCATAAAAAATCTCGACTCATCGCCGTCAGCTCAAATCGCCATGAGATTACTGTCTTTGCCCCGGCACTCGATCTTGGGCGCGCTCATCGAAGCCAAGATACCTGTTACAATCAACAAGAAGAACGTTTCAACATCCGCAAGCGAGCACGAAACTGGCGGATTCATATTCTGCTTGGCTACAAGGCTGACAATGTTCCTAACATCTGCTTTATAGACGATGACGAAGGCTCTGCTGACAAGATTTGTGCTATTGATGTTAAAGGGTTCATGTGGGTGACCCCTATATGGCAGCCATATCAGCCCCCGATCCGAATTTCGCCCATCGTGAACCCCAAGCTCATTAGCGAGGAGTTCTTCCCATCTCCATCCAGGTGAGTTCCTGACTATCTGTGATAGCATGGATCTGAAGACTGACATACGCTATTACTCACAGGGGATGGGGAGTTTTGGCATTACACGAGAGCAGCTTCATGGAGGTTGAAACAGTGGAAGAGTTGTTGGGATTGCCAATGACCAAAATAGAAACCATCCAAGCCGGCTTGAACTCTTTTTTTGCCAACGTTGGGACGGTCGTCAATGAAATTCCGGGTAACCCATGTCGGTATCATTCTGACCATGAAGAACCCCTTAGGATTCCTCCTTTCTTGGTCGAAGCACTGGGACTGGACGAAAGCGATGACTCGGGAGACGAGATGGGAATTGAGGGAATTGAGATCCTCGACGAACTTAGTGACGGCAACGTCGCTCCATTTGAAGACAGCTCGGAGGCTGATACGGACGAGGAACTGGAACAGGAACCAGAAGAAGCAGAAGCAGAAGCCGGAGCCGAAGCCGAAGCCGAAGCAGAAGCGGAGCGATCCGATAGAGAAACTCTTCTCGCAGAGGTTTCAATGCAGACGAACCAGCAGACAGCCAGAGAGTCGCTGCACCCGTTCGAAACAATGATGGCTTGGGCGGACGCTCATGAGGGGGTGGCTTTGCAGAATATGCCAAAAAGTGACCGTTACCGGGTGGACATGACCTACTTTCCACACAAGGGAGAAGTGACCGTGTCGAAGCAGAAGAAGGAATCGTTGCTACACTTCCTAACACGATCCCTAGAATCGGTCCCGAAATCACTTTGGGACGACAAGAGCATGATGCAATATGGCAAAAAACTGTACTTGCTACGCACCTACGAGAACCACATTGAATTACGAAGCTTCTACCAGGACAAGGTGACTAGGGCCAAGGAGGTGGGCGTATTGTGCCCTGGAGTTATGAATTTTGGCAGATTCCGCGATCCTGGACTCAGGCATCTCTTTCATGCGACCAGTCGCCTCAACATGATTGCTCAGGCCCCGGAGCTGTCACTGGTCGTGGTTGGGTCACCAACGGGACGGGTGGTGCTGTTGACACTGACGCGCA
This sequence comes from Fusarium penzigii, assembly GCA_013623535.1. Lineage (NCBI taxonomy): Eukaryota > Fungi > Ascomycota > Sordariomycetes > Hypocreales > Nectriaceae > Fusarium > Fusarium penzigii. The sequence continues at coordinate 45,613 of JABFFC010000183.1, read as the reverse complement.
TGGTGAACTCGATAATTGACGGGCGTAAACTATGGGAGCATGGGTTCCGAGTTGAGCGGATTCTGCCAACACGGGATGATGAAGAGGCGTATCGAAAGGCATTGCGACCGCTACACGGCATGGCCCTGGGTCCAGTGCAGGTGGATGACGGTGTTGGGGGCGAGGTCGGAGGCAGGGACGGGACGGTGCCTCGGCGATATCGGCTGATGCTACACTATCGAAACCATGACATCTTGTCATACGAAATCACCCGGGAAGAACAAACGGGCAAGTTGTGCATTTTCTGAGAGGAACAGAAACGAGTAAACTTGTCACTTGGTGAGGAAGATTGGGGACGGAGGACGGATGTTTGGGCTTTATTTGCGTATCATTTTCCTCCTTCCTGTCGCTCTTATTGCGAGCCCTTTCAGTGAGTATTTGGGAGGTACGATGTTTGTCAGCGATACCCAACAGGTTATGAAGCGATTGCATTGATGAGCGTCTTTTCTTGTTCTTTTTTATTTATTTATTGTTTTTGCAGTGTCAGGTTGATAATATTAAATTGCCACTGTATAATGAAGGATGCTTGTACTTGGTTGGCGCTGTGGGAAGCTGGGTGAAGGGAGTGACGAGAATGACAGCAAAGTTTAGTTAAGTTATAGATGGTCGGAATGATAGTGAATGACTAAAGTGATCGAGTCAGCATAACCTAGTGGTGCGAGTCAAGTGGCAGCCTTGGGGTCATCCGTTGTGCGTAGGTAGTCCACGAGGCTGTAGGTGGGACTTGGTTTGAAAGGTGAGTGGTCTGGGTAGATACAGGTAATAAACACAGATCAGCTCTAACACTTGGGGAAATTAGACACTTGATGAATCGGTGCCCAATGTTGAGGAAGTAAAACATTACGAGAGGAGGCGAAAGAACGGCGAGCGATGAAGAAGAATAAATTACGGGTGGAAAAAGATGCTCCTATCTAGGAGATCTACAATATGTTGATGCATGATCAATGCCGGAGCAGGGTTGGGAAAAACGGGGCGCTGTACTGTAGAGAAAATAAGCGCCGGGGATATAAGACCGGAAGGGAAAGAAAGAATATGGGAGCGAGTGAGAGGAGAGAATAATGACTGGTGACAATTAGGAATTAGGTATGAAAAAGAAGATGGTGAATGAGCCGAGAATGGAACGGTTGGTGGACCGTAGGCGAGTCCGTAGGCTGCCTTAGTTGCTGTTTTACCGTACCGTAAATCGGGATCCGGGGCAGGCCAGACAGAGATCGTAGGAGCCCAAAAAGTAGCAAGGGGAGGATGGAGTGCCCACAATTTCATCCGGGGGAGGGATGATTAGAGCGAAAGGAAAGGAAAGGGAAGGGGAAAAGATATGGAGATTTTCTAGAAACAAGAGGCATTGATGGTGATGATGATGATGATGATGTTGCCCCGGGGGGGAGGGGGGTTTGGAGACTCTTTGGAAGAACCATGACAGATGTGGAAGAGAGTAGCAGAGACGCAAAGGGGTGAATCTAGTATGACTAGTTGTAATTTGTGTTGTTTTCTGATGCACGATAGATTGATGATTGGTTAAGGACTGGGGGGAGAGACCAGGACAAGGAGGAGGGAAGATAAGAGGATAAGAAGGGTAAGAGGATGGTAGGGAGGAAAAAGCTTGATGGGCTTGGCATGGGGATGGAGCTGCGGGAGGGAGGCTCAAGTGGCTTGACGAGGTACGTACTGATAAGGGATTTTGGATGATGAAATGTGCAGTACCTTACAGTGCAGTGCAGTACAGTTTGAAGGAGAGTTGATGATGGATGAAGAATAAAAAATTGTCATATTCAACTTTGCTTGGGGGGTTTTCTTTTGTTTCCAAGTCTTGGATGCAAGGTACAATGACAATAACAACGATGAATGCAATTGTCGAGTTCGTCAATGCCCAAAGGACTCAAAATGAAGCCAGCAAGGAAACCAGCCCTGTCGCTGACCCCATTTACCATGCGATATGCCATACCCTCATCAAACAAAGCTTTGGCAAGTTGAGTAGTAGACAGCTTGGGCAATAGAATTCTGCATGTCACACGGAGGAACCAGGCTCAGCCCCATCGTGTAGCCCGAGATCAAGATATCCCAAAACAACGGGTTTCGCCAAGTATCCAATCTGTTACAACACACAACCCTTCTCCTTACCTCTGAGAAAGGTGTAAAAGCCAAGACTTGAAAGGGGAAGGGAGAATCATGGACGGGAAGGCATTGCATACCCGTCAGGGGGACGAGGCCTGTAAAATAGAGAGAGAAAATCAAAAGAGGGAAAATCAAAAGAGTGTGATGGGACAGCCAAGGGCAGGTTGGGGTTGTGTGTTTTATGTATACCAAGAGACGGGGAAGGGAAAGCCACGATGAGATTGGGTGGGAAGGGTTTTTCTTTATATCAAGAAGAATTTCCTGTTGTGCTTGTTGCGAATATCTTGATGCTGGGAAAAAGTGGTTTTTTGCATGTCTATCGTGATGCTGCTGCTTTCTCGGGTCATCACATGCCTGGTGGACGTCGAATTAATCAACAAATCGATTTCATTATTCCCAGAATTCTAAGATAGAGCTTGATAAAGAAAAAGTCGAGAACAGGTCGACGCTAAGTAGAGGGGGGTGTGCATAATGAACCAATAAGCACCTCCAGGCTGGTCAATAGTTTGTCGTGAGTTTTAGCAATGGATTCTGTCGAGCACAGATTTGAGCCAACCGAATAATTTCCCGGGAAATTCATTTTTTTTCTCTTTTTCTTTTCAGGAAGTGCTTTTCTCTTTACACACAGCAACGACAAACATTTTTTTTCATGTCGTCTTCGGACAGATGCCGGGAGGAAGTGGAGAGTACGTAGTCTTTTCCTTGACGTTTGAGAAAGGCTGTTTCCCCCCCACTGACACTGACGCCCATTATCACCGCCACCACGAAATAAGACACAGCGCATGATTGTAGAGACGAGAAACATATGTTGTTGTTGTTGTTGTTATTTTCCCATTCTGTCTCTCTGATAAGGATGAAACTGACCTCGAGGAAAGATTGTGGTGGTCTTCTTATTCCTTTTTATGTCTCACCTTTTCAGCTGAGAGTGATTGATTGGCAATCTCTAGCAAGAAGCATCATGGCCAAGGCCGAGTGAACAACACCACATTGTTTTTCTTTTCTCTCCGATCGCCAAGCGTTGCTGACAGATGTAATTCAAAAGATGTTACAAAAACCCATTACATGCAGTATTCTTGGCGCACAGCAGATCTTCTGGCTCTACTATGTACAGTATGGGTAGAGGCTATACTTGGCGATTCAGGTCCCTCGGAAATACCCTCTTAAACGTCACTGATTTGAACTGGAATCCCCCTCGATTTACACGTTAAGCCACCGTCAGTAACATGATCAAAGTTACCGGTATATTCCATTCCGTTGTATGCGTTTCTTCTCATCGTTTCTGTTTCTTGACCTTGAACCCCCCCCTGCGAGAGCCTCAAAACAATACTGCATACACAGGAAAAGCAGAGTAGATAAAAAAGAAAAGCAGATTAATATACAGTTATTTACACGCAGGCCGACCAATACCTCAAGCTCGCTAAATCAAGTTTCTTATTCTTATTCTAATACCCAAAACCTTATCCTCTCCGCTTTCCAGCTCGTCTGACATCTTGAAAAAGAGATTCCCGGATATCGGTACAAATCAGATTTCCTCACAATCTTTTTCCCTTTCGCTCGTTCCCCATGTTTCACTTTTTGAATATCTAATCTCTGCATGATCTCATCAAATGACACTCACTTCAATGACCTCCAAGATCGCTTATTTGGGGTCAAAAGGAGGAACGAAAGATCAAACCCCACGTATTTGATCAAGGGAGTGAGCAGGGGAGATAATAAAAAACATGGGGTTTCTGGTTTGAGATGCTTGATACATGACATGTTGATAGTGTGTTTTTAATAATATCTCTATTATTTCATCTTTCTTTTCTTTTTCTCTCTCATATTTTCTTTGTTTCTTGTAGTGCTTGCCTCTAGATTAACTATCAACTGTCTTTTATTATGCAAGTCAACATGTCAAGTCTTTCTTTTTTTTTTATTGTCAATACCACAGCATTTGCACCCCATCTTATGCCTTCACTCTCAAACATGTCCGTTTCCGGCATTGGGGGATAAATTTTAAAGACCAGGATGCTGGGAACAGATGATGACTTGTTCCTCCATGATTCCATTTCCTCCTCGACCACTGATACACATGGTTCAATGCTGGTTTTCCTTGTTCTTATTGCTCTTTTTTTTCTCTCTCTTATCAGGGCATGTCTCATCCACATGCACACCCTACCCCCCTTGTGTCTCTCCCCTGACATTCTTCCCCAGACAAGACACATGCAGGCTTTTTTATGTATTTTTTTTTTTTAACCTTTTTATCATCAATAGGTCGTGGCTAGCATAAACAAGTGTCATCGTAAAATCCATCTCTTCTCGAAGTTCCATGTAGTATCTCCTTTCTATCTTATTCCCATCTTTAATCGTGCTCCCACTCAATGGAGTTCCTGCATACACCCACCCACCCAAAAAGAAACACGGGTCTTTGCCGAACCACAGTCAAGGTGCCAGTCTGGACAGACAGAAGTGGGGTGAACCCAGCAAAACCAGAGAACTTTCCGGGGAGTTGCTGGGGGGTGTACTCTTTAACCCACACGATCTGGGAAGAAGGGAGTGAAGTTCCGGCGAGCCGCCTTGCCAAATGTAGTTAAGTCTGTGGCCCTTGGTGCCGGTACCTGGAGTCCATCTGCTATCTTTTATCTCTATCTCGCCAGTACGTACCGCTCTTAGGGATATTTATGTGTCCAACCACTTACCTACAACATCGATGTCAATATCTCATCGAGCAGAAAAAAAGACCTAACCTAACCGTCAAACCATCTTCCCACCCGGAAACCGCCATAGAACGTTGCTCAGCCCCCGGTTAAAAAAAGAGCATAGGGGTGTTCCACAGCGACGCCCTTGGTAGAGTCGTTTGTTACCTGTACCTGCCAGTTGAGTGCCGTAAGCTCCTCCGTCTGCTGTATCCTCTACCGCACTCCAAACCTTCTTCACCTTCCCACCCATTGTCCCTTCTTCCCTTCACGTATCCTGCACCCCCCTCCCCGTACCTTCCCACCCCTTTGGTTTGGGGGGAAGCCTATCTATCACTTGTCCCAAGCGCCTCTATCTCTGCCACTCAAACTGAACCCTCACACTCACACAGCAAACCAATACTCACTATCTTTGATCTGCTTATTCTTGCTCTGACTGTAATCTATTTTTTGTTTTTTCCCCTACCTACTGTGCCTTTACCTTTCTCGCTTGTCATGTACAGATGCGAATGTTTCTCTAGCTCCCCCCAGGGATCTGCGCATGAAAGCCCACGCCGAGTCGCTATCCTTTCTGGCTCCCCCCCGTCCCCGGCCCCAATCCCTGGGGGTGGGAATCGGAGGGGGGGTTCAATCAATTCGGATATCAAAGTAGAAAGAGGGATTCTACCGTATCTTTATCTCTGTTCCTAGACATGGATTGGATGGCTTGCCAGCTTTGGTGATTCCTCGTCCTGAATATAATACAAGCTTTGTTCCCTCCTCGTCGATTCCGTCTCTCCTCCATTCGATATCCTCTTCATTCCAACATATCTTCATCCTCTCTTAATCTCCTGGTTGTGACATCCTCATTCCAACCTTGAGTAAAAGGCTTCTCTTATCCACCTGTCCAACGCAGCCTGGTTGATAAGATCCGTTACCTTTTCCTTGGTATATAACACAGATACGATAATAAGGACCGTCCCGTCTCGCCCCATTATCGACCCTTTCTCCCGGCACGCTATTCTCGACGACAACCACGCTTTTGTAAACCAAGATCAATTCGAAAATCGTCCACTATGTCATATACTCACGTCGGTGCTCCGGTCGTTTTTAACGGCACGGATGAGGCCCTCGGTGGTGACTCTAGTATGTGTCCATTTCCCATCCCACAATTCAACGCCAATTCTGTCTCTTAATCACCATCTCATCACGATGAGCACAATCATGAAAACAAACCACCAGAAAATCAGCAATAAACTAACCGTTCTACTTCACAGAGACCGAAAACCTCAACCAATGGTACCAATCCGGTGACCAGGCCTTCATCATCGTGTCGGCCTGTCTTGTCCTCATGATGGTCCCCGGTATCGCGTTCCTTTACTCTGGTCTTGCTCGCAGAAAGTCGGCCCTCTCAATGCTCTGGGTCGTCATGATGTCCTTCTCGGTTATCGTGTTCCAGTGGTATTTCTGGGGTTACTCGCTCGCTTTCTCTCAGACTTCCAACAACCCCTTCATTGGTGACCTCCGTCACTTTGGCCTCATGAAGGTCTGGGGTGCTCCATCGGTCGGCTCGCCTCTCGTTCCCGCTCTTCTCTACTCTTTCTACCAGATGATGTTTTGCGCCGTCACTGGTGCCCTCACGATCGGAGCCGTTGCCGAGCGTGGCCGTGTCATTCCTTCCATGGTCTTCATCTTCTTCTGGGCTACCCTCGTCTACTGCCCTCTCGCCTACTGGGTCTGGAACGCCAACGGATGGGGTTTCCAGAACGGTGTCCTTGATTACGCCGGTGGTGTTCCCGTCGAGATTGGCTCTGGTATGTCTGCCCTTGCCTACTCCTGGGTTCTGGGCCGCCGCAACGAGAAGATGATGATGAACTTCCGTCCTCACAACATCTCTCTCATCACTCTTGGTACTATTTTCCTCTGGTTTGGTTGGCTCGGATTCAACGGTGGCTCTGCCTTTGGTGCCAACCTCCGTGCTGTCATGGCCTGCTGGAACTCCTGCCTGACTGCCATGTTCGCTGCCATGACTTGGTGCCTTCTCGATTTCCGTCTGGCTCGCAAGTGGTCCATGGTCGGCTGGTGCTCTGGCACCATCTCTGGTCTTGTTGCAGCCACTCCTGCTTCCGGTTTCATTGACCCTTGGGCTTCTATCATTCTTGGCGTCGTCGCTGGTGTTGCTTGCAATTTTGGCACGAAGAGTAAGTCTTACCATTATCGCATTGATTTGAATTCGCGCTAACCCTCTCAATCAGTCAAGTTCCTTATCCGAATTGACGATTCCCTCGATGTCTTCGCTGAGCACGGTATCGGCGGCATTGTCGGTCTCATCTTCAACGCATTCTTTGCCACCAGCTCCATCATCGGCCTCGACGGTGTCAACACTGGCGCCGTGGGTGGCTTCCTCGACGGCAACTACGTCGTTATCGGCTGGCAGATCGCTGCCATCGTCGCTGCCTCTGCCTATGCCTTCGTCATGTCGGCTATCATTGCCAAGATCATCGACTTCATCCCTGGCCTCAAGCTTCGTGCTTCTGAGGAGGCCGAGCTTCTCGGTATGGATGATGATCAGCACGGCGAGTTCTCCTATGACTATGTCGAGGTCCGCCGTGACTTCCTTGCCTGGAGCCCTCACCGTGACGAGCCTGCTCAGGACGGTGATGTTCTTGAGCCTACCCACGGTATCCAGGAGCATCAGTCCATGATGAACCCTAGCCTCTCCGATGATGCTCGCCGAACACCTTCTCTTGAACAAACCCCTGAGAAGGTTGCTCCCACCCCTACTGCCTAAACATACCACAGGCACTAGTTCACGGAGCCCTCAAAACTATAGACTGTCTTTCTATCTCTTTTTCTTTACTTTTACAAATTTGGTATTAAATGGGTCGTTGGGAGTAGCCGGCAAAGGAGTACTGGGAACCAACTATTGTGCGCAAACGTTATCTTTTTTTTCACACCTGTTCTTTTTTATATAATACCCTCTACGAATGGTAGATTCGTTTTCGGCTCTGCAATAGTATCAACTCAAGTCTCTATATGACAATGTACAGATGCTTCTGTGGCCTGTTACCTTTTAGAAATAAGAACAATTCTTTCGAACTTGTGGCCCTAATGACCTGTTTTTTTGACCCGAATCCATGTGGGAAGTGACCGTCGAGTCGACTCAACATGGTGGGACGTATGCGAAGATCACTTTAAATAAATAGTTGTGGCTCCTTGTGCTTTTCACACCAAAACTAAGGCCCAGCGGTTTGTGCCATCAAGTCTATCCAATAAAAATTCGTTCGAAACAATCAATGTTCTTCCAGGTCCCTATTCAATCGTTGTATCCTTAGAGCTTATATCAATCACGTGTTGACACATATACATCCAACTCCCATCTAAATCTTACAGACTTCTATGCAATGTACAAGTATCATGAAACGGGCGCACCATCCGTGATTTTACCGTACGGCAGCTTTTCATAATCACCATAACAAGCATAGTCAAAGCGAGCCTTCTCAGGCATCGACTCTTGAATCTCAATGAATTTCTCCAATTCACACCATCCATCTTTGCGATCGCTGTCGCATTCAGGGAAACTCTTGCCCAGCGGCAGGGTACGCTGGTTGAGAATGAAGTGGATGTATTTGGTTTCCTTGCCTTCCAAGTAACCGTCGCGCTTTGGCGAAACAGGTTTGGGTGTCTTGATGATTTCAATGTCGAGGCGCGCGCCGAAGGGGGTGATGTGTGAAACGACGAATTCATGATCTCCAGGATATCGGTCGGCAGGGAGCTCTTCCGCGAATTGTCGGAGACCGAAAGCTGTGAGGACTGAGACAATGTTGGTATCATGTGAGAAATCCAGGTAAAGACTTTGATTGAGCGGGAAAGTCTCGGTGCTACTGTCAAGAGTAGTGTTGATCTGAGATCCTGAATAGCCAAGTGTGTGGTTCTTGAGGCGAGCAATAACTTCTTGCTGATATCCAATACCGATGGCTCGCTATTGAAATGAATCAGTTGCCTGGTGTTTAATCATTGGCTGGGTATAAACTCACACCTGCAGGGCTATGAAAACCTGCACCGGAAGAGAAGGACAGATCAATTGAGTAGCCAAAGTTTCGCCATTCTTCATATGTGAAAAGATCACAAAAGCTACTGAAACCGTACGATACAGTCTCATAGGGGCACATCGTCTGAGCGGCGTAGACGTCCTGAGGTGTCCACTCAAAGCCATCTGTCACATTTTGGAACCGAGCCGTTGCTAAAAATACTGTCAGTTACGATTTTACCGAAATGTGACACGGGGCATCGCACCGTCTTTGAGATATGTTTCAATCCAAGTGTTGAGAGGACCCCGATAGTCGGCCTTGGTGTAGGAGTTAGGGCAGTTGAGAGCACCAGCAAGTGAGTTGTTGAAGCCCGGTGCCTCGATAATGACTTCAATGGTTGCATTATTTGTCCTATTTGGTGTCAGTCTGGCAAGACCATGTAATAGAAGGCAAAGGACATACCACTCAAGGCCAAAGAAGCCGGCCATCCAGTTTTCAGCAGACTTGAGCATACGGTCCTGGGTCTGTTGGATAAGCGGTTAGCGTGAGCCAAGTGCGAAGCTTGCAGGGAGACATGCAGTTGTTCGGACGATAATCTTACTCTCTGGGTTGTAGAGGCTACCGTACATGTAGGCATGAAGGACGCCTGCCAACGCGTTAACCAAACATCATCATTATAAGTACGTGATCACTCACCAGATTGAAAGAGCTCCTCACGTCCTCGGGGAACCAGAATGGCATGGCCAAGCTCATACTTCCAATCCATCAAGAACGCCAAATTCCCCTTTGTGGTGAACTTCCCAGTGTTGTTAGCGAGACGCTCACCGAGAGCAGCGACAGCAGAGTCAGGGGTTGGGTATCGCGATCCATGGCGAGACAGCATTTGGACCTGCACTATCTCGGCTCCCTCAGGGATGGGATACTCGTCAACACCGAAGCCGGGTGATGGCGAGTAAGGAGATAGAAAGCCCATCATCTTGAAGATACTTTGGTTGCCCTCCTTCATACCCTCGATAGGGATAGAAGTCTGCAAGGGCTCATTAGGAACATAAGTGTTGGTTGGCTCAAAGATGCGAGTCTGAGCCATAAAAGCCGGCTTGCCCGTGGCCGTTGCACCGGCCCATAGCTGCGGTGAAGTCTGGAAATACTGGGGAACATCGGGCGGCTTGCATGGGCATGAATCGGAACCGGAGCGCGAGAAGGCATACGGTAGTGAGAGGTAGATGTTACCAGCTAGCAGGATAACAACGAGACCAGAGAGAACGATGACAAGGGTACGGTAGGGCCGGCTAGGACCGCGAGGCATCACAGGAGGTACCGGAGCAGGTCTCTCGCCTTGCTGGTGAACATCCTCCTCGTCCTGGTGTACAAGTTGATACCCCGAGGCGTTCCCAGGCGTAGGCTTGGCCTGCCGAGCAGCTGACGATGCTGCCATTGTGAGAACAAGTTGAAGTGATTGTGACGTTGATACGAGATACTGTCAGCATTTACAGAAGCCACGCAGTAGCTGGGGCTACCTGAGACCCAAGAACCAGATATACAACAGGGCCCATCCAATGCTGGCTCGGCAGGAGTAGCGTATATGTGTGTACGTATGCAGAGGCGCTGGGGGGGAAGATGGACAACGAGAAAGCCAACAAAGATGCAGCGGCTGGAGAGCTGAAATCCAATCAGTGGAGGCGATGCAAGCCAATCAATCGAGTGCGTAGATGGTAGTCTGACTGAGATTAGAGTAAGGATGGTTTCTTTCCTTATTCCTTCATCCTTTCAATCCAGGGGACGTGTGTTGTCGGGACGATGTACACGTTACGTTATGACATACGAGAGAAGAAGAATCGGGACAAATCGAAACAAACGCGCCGGGCCTGTCATCATCGTTTCCACTCGAGGGGGAAAAGGGGGCTTAACCTTGACGGGCCAATTACGTTGCTGAGCTAATGCGGACAAATCTTTGAAGCAACTCCTTGCGATCCACCGTTATTCTTTCTGAAACTGTATTTTAATGCCTGGGTTATTTCCGGGAGATAACTCCTGGGGAAGACCGATACCCAATCTCTCTCTCTATGAGCGAACATGAAGCTCTTATGATAGATCATTACTCACGATTTCTTGGAAAGCCAACACCCAGGTGGTAGTACAGTATAAAATCGAGTTTCCCCCAACACTCTCAAAGCCACATCGCATCGCAGAATCTCCTTTGACGTTACACAAGACCTCCACGTCCGCCCCACAACCGAGGACTCGACAGGAGCCCCTAGATCCGACCCACTTGGTTTCCGATCTTTCCTCCTTTCCAGCCTCAACTTCACACCTTCCTTTGCCCTGCATGCCTCTCCTCACCTCACATGCCCGTCTGAAGTCCGTACATGCCCGCCTTACATGGAACTATCGCCCCACCTCCTTCCACCTCTCCCAAACCCTTCATCTTGTTCAGCTTGCAACTTCCTCATCTCAATGTGCCACATTCTGCAGTTTCCGGGTTGCTGGTTGAAACATGAACGGGACGCCTGTTACCAACTGTCAGATCGGAGCAGTCTCTCCGTTGGGGGTGAATACCTCTATGTGCGATGTCATCGTCAGCCAGGACTGGTTCAGAGGTAGTAGGAGTTTAGACGTGGCACTGAGAAAACAACCAGATGAGTCTACGTCGACACGATTGATCTGATCTAATGACGAGTAACATAAAAAAGCAAACAAGCCTTCCAAGACATGCTTATCGAGCTTACCATGGTAGGCGCACCAAACCCACGAGACGCCTCCTCGTGTTACCATATCCACCCACACAAGTTCTCAGTATACATTCATGCACACACCGCTACCAGCAAGAACCCTCTCATTTACACATCTCCATCATCAGTGCCGGTATATGATCCTGGATATCTCCCCCTACCTTCACCGAGTCCCCAGATCGACGCCGCCGCTTAGCACTAGACTCACCCGTCTACAGACTTGCCGGTGTTTAACGGCAGCCGCCACTTAATCTCTCTTCATCTACACACGTCTAACCCTAGCTATTCACCCTGTTCGCAGACGCCAGCTTCGCTCAATCTTCCCTCATGATTAATCTCAGTCTGCGCCATCAACAGGCTGACTCTATTCCCCCTATCTTGAATGTTTGGTGATCCATAGATGCAAAGATGGCTCAGCAATCTGTCTCTATCAGTCCTGTTTCCAAGACTTGGCAACCCTGTCGAACTCATCCTTAAGTCCTTTCATCAGCATCATCATTCATCAAACTTGGTTTTTTATTATCAATGCTGTCTTATTAGGTACACCTTACTGTGCAATCTGTACCATCATCTTGTTGCCCTTCCCCCTAGAACACCAACTCGACCAGGTATGCATTACCGGTAGAGATTTCGTGATTAATCCATGTGCCTGTTCTCACCTCAACACCGAGAGAAAAAAGAAAAGAAAAAAGAAAAACAAGAGAGAAAAGATACTTGACATAAAAGTGCAATGAAAAGAAAGGAAAGGAAAGGATACAATGATCAGCCATGCATTTCAAACTTTTTTCTTCCAAACCCCCCAGACGCCAGCTTAGAAGCCCTTTTTGTGAATGCACTAACGATAGCCTGTCGAGCACTCACTCATGATGCCAATGCCACACCCCATTCGAACCCTTTGATTATGTCGCAAGTTGAGGAAGATCGACCCATGATCCTCAATTGGCTTGAGACCGAAGAGGGAAGAAACCTTCCGGCATGGGCTCAAGATGCCAAATCTTGGGTCCCCTCTCGCCGAAGGCAGAGGCCCATTCGTGCTCCAATTCGTTGGGGAGCTTCCAGCCAAATTCATCATCGCGGAGTCTCATGCGAACGAGATGTCGTTGCTGCTTGGGTATTTCTCCATTGATGTATCCATCACGGCGGTGTAAAATTGTTAGGTTGTTGATGAAATGCATGTCGCCTGCCTGAGTACCTATCTTGAGCTCAGAGGCCCTTGCGATAGTCTCGATAGCTTCGAGTGCCTCAAACTGGCGAGATGTGATCTTGGGAAGGTTGGCAGGTCGTGGGTGGACATCACTTCCGATTAGTGGTACCCGACCAAAGTTGATCATGACCTTTCCTTCATGATGGAACAAAATTGGTCTGCAATGGAATTGGGGCCTGTCCAAACAATTTTAGTTAATTGCCGAACATTGGTTTTGAAAGAGGACGCCGGATCCGCCACTTACATGGAAAAGGGCCAATCAGACTGAGCAAGTGTGCGAATCAAGTCCGGACGACTGGCTGCAAGCACATTGTAGACAGTGTAAGCTGAGGCGATGATACATTTACCACCAGAGGCGGCGGTACTGCGGGTCAGCCAGCTAACGATGTCGCCAGCTTCCTCGTTGTGGAAAGTCTGGATTTATGTTAGCATGATGCGAGTGGGCACAAGAACAGACGCGGCTGCCGCTTACGATGGGCGCAGTAGAATGACGGTGATGTCCTGCCTTGAGTTTGGACGAGTCATCGGCGATGATGTGAACTGATGTTTGTGAGTCCAAATCATAGACATGCAGGAAGAAAGATTAAACAAACCAAGCATGTTGCCCCTCTTGTCTTGTCGACCATGGCGGTTGGCAATGTGTGACTGAATACCGAGATGCACGATCATCAAATCTTCGTTTGAGTATTGGCTGGGATCGATCCCACGAATGACCGCAAAGCCCTTTCCGTTGTGGACGTCTTGGCGAATGTCCTTGAGTATGGAACGCAAAGTAGGGAGAGGGAAGTTGTCGGGAGAGACAAGATCCCCATCGATGCCTAGCACTATTGGGGGTTAGTGGATTACATACATACGAAAGTCGTTGCCTTTGGACGGTTGAGTGAGACACTTACATTGGAACTGGTGAAGGGCTTCCTCGATTTCCTGCAGCTCCTTCTCACTGAGCACGTGGATGTACTGAGATTCGTCCATATGCGGGCCAGCAATCCAGCTCCTAGGCCCGGGGATCACATCGGGAAACCCGTTTGGGACGCCAGCTGGTGCATCTGCCACGCGAATCGAACGGCAAGCGTTGGTAAGAGTTGGTTCAACAACCTGGGCTGGGCCGATGATGCCGCCAGTCATGGGTGAAGCCATTGTGACAGAACTTTGAACGTTGAAGTTTTGTTTACAATGCTTTCAAAAACGATGGGTCAGCATATCGGTATAGCAGCAACGAGACAGCCCTGAACAAGCAGGAACACAAGGAGTACTCACTATATGGAATAGCGTAGTGGAAGCTTGTGTTTTGCAAGGGTCGTCCCCAAAAAGAAAGTCAAGGAATGGTTCAATAAGACCAGATGCTGAGAAGTATGCTTCAGGATCTGAGAGTTGATGCTTGATGATGAAGAGGAGAATGAATGAGAATTACGAGGAGCTCGAGAACGATGCTCTTTTTATCGTCCTTTGCACCCGTAAACTCTAAATTCTTTCGAAAAGGACTGTCTGAATGGGCAAGTAGTTAAAGAAGGGAAAGAACGAGGGTAGAGAAATTGTCAGGCTCTCATAATTATGCTGGAGTGGAAAGTCAGGGCCGGTTGTTCAAGGTAGAAATGAATGAATGAGACACAAGTTAAGAACTAAGATGGATGGGTTGATGGAAGAACGACGGAGGAGGAAAGGGGCCATCATATAAAGGGCCAGGTGTAATGATATATTGCTTCTGAAATACATGTGCGGTATACGCAATGGGGACAGGTAGACTATGCGTCTGAAGGACAAAGATCGCCAAGGTCCAGTCTCATTTCTGTTCCTCCTGCTAGCCACTCCCGTCACTGACATTGTCGTTATTCTCAAAAATTTGCCGTGCTGGTCAACGAGTCTGAGATTACGGATGAGAAGGGCCTAACGGAGGAGGCGGAGGAGGTACGGCAAGCACAGGGGATCTTTTCTCGCGGTTAGCCACTTACAATCACACTTGAGGGAAGAGAGTAAATGGGGGACGACAAGACAAGTACGGGAGTCTTTGGGTAACCCAACAAGTATCTGCTGCAAGCTGCAAACGGAAGCAAAAGCAGCTACCCACTGCTGCACAGGTGTGAGATTGGACGTTGACGGGGGGGGGAGCATAGAATGAAGAGACAAGATGGCTTGACAGTGGGATCGTTTAGGAGGAAAGAGAGCCCGGAGAGTGTGGAAAGAGATCGGGAAAAGAAAAGAGAATCTAGATGAAGGCGTGACTGCAACAACAACAACCTGGACTACAAGTACAAGGGGTGGGAAAAGAAAACAAAAAAAAAGTGAAGGTAAGGCGGGAGGAAAAGGGAGAGAAAAAGAAAGGAAAGCAACACCAACTAAAAATGGCAAGAAACTCCAACGCTCTGAAGAAGCAATGACGACCCTCCCAAAAGAGTGCACTAGACCAGGTATCTTAGTGCGAATCAGCTAAGCCAAGAAACTCTGTTTTCCCTCTTCCACAATCCGTCAATCGACGCTCAATTTGGTCAGCTACCTGGTCGAGTTGTTGATGAGATTCTCATAAAGCAAGGCACTCAGAGAACAGCATTGTTTGCACCCCACATCAACACCAATATCAAGATCAACATCAGCCTCTCCACTCGCTACTTGTCGCCAAGATAGTGGGTATCGTAAAACGACGACACCCAAGTTGCGCAATTCCCCTGGAAACGGGTATAGCTTCCGGCTACAAGCATGTCTGGGAGTAACCATTGCAGCCGGCCGATGGGCCATCGGTAACGCTGAAACAGCAAAGGCTGGTGTCGTATTTGGACGACTAGATGAGCATCGATCTGGCTTCAATATCGATATGGCTATGTAACTTTAATATCGATGGGCTCGAGCGCAATGCGCAACGATCCCTGGCATATCGAACTCAACTGTGCGGCGAGGAAACACACAGATAGAAACATGCATGTATCAATCCGTCACAAGCATCTCCGCTCACCAGCTTGTCGTCTTAGATAAGTAGTTACAACGAATCTTATGTAGACAATCACTGCATCCCAGCTCAATTCCAGGAAACCCTTGGACGTGACTTCTTGGCCATCGTCCCCAGTTTACTATAATACGGTACGGTGCTATTGAACGACTCATGCATGACCCTTGTTCGTGCTGCTGGCGGTGAGGGACGGCCCGCCCACGCAACCTCTGGACTCTTGCGGCGTTTCCATTAAAGTTCCATGGCACTCGGCTGTCGTGTAAGAATCGAGGCTGATCCACTAGATTTGTTACCTGTCCCTTGATGACCAAAAACTATCGTGACATCCCCAACTCGCTTCTTTTTTCTCAACTCTCAAATCTTGGTGCAGGAACCCGAACCTTCCGTGTTGTGTTGTGCCGTGTCGTATCGTGTTGTGATCGGAAACCTCGGCCGCACCTATCCTTGAGTCCAGGTGTCAAGCGAGCAAGACCGTTCATTGTCGGATCAAGCAAACGCTGTTAGCTGTCAAGATCAGTATACTTGCTCAAACACATCATGGCTTTGTTGATCAAACGTTCACAGAGAGAGACCTCCCCAATGTTTTGCTAATCCTTCAATACTGTCATGCATTTTGTTGACCTTTTCCTAGTTCACCTCGTTTACTTACATGAGATACAAACACAACTAGCTCGACTAAGAAACACCACATCGAACAATCAAGTCGAAAACGCCAATCGATTTCCTCGCCGCTTGTTTGTAGGAGACCCGGGTTCGCCACTCGCTTCCATTAACTCATTTCCATTCATGGGCTCATATAGGCCTGGGTTAGACCGTCGAACGGGGTGACCAATTCATATCGAATAACTGACTGATGAAGAAGTAATCATCCTCATAGGCCTCGTTTTTCTGAAGCTCATCCCACTCATGTTCTTGTGTTAAGAGCCTCGTTAGCACTTGTCGTCACACAAACTTGCTCTAAGGTATAACGAAGGGAGTCGGTTTAAGCAAGGGTCAAACTCACGGTGTTGCTTGGCATATTCACGAGTGCTGTGGACAAACTTGATGCCATTCTCATCCAACCCACCAAGGCTTCGCAAGTCCTGATCTTTACATTCGGGAGAGAACGGGTGCGTGCCTTTATTGCAATAATGGAAATGCGCCAAGAGAATGTTGGCACCTGCATCACAATCGACAAGTTAGCTCAGATAACCAGAGGGACATTAGAAAGGAGGGATGCTCGAACCGAGATGATACTCCTTGACCTTCTCCTCACGCGCAAATCGTCGCTGTGTCCAAGCGTCAGCTCATGTATCGTACATGCGAGATGGCGAGCGATTCTGCTACACGACCAAGACCTACCTTGATGCCGTGCTTTCTGGCATATCCAGCATCATGCGCTGTAATGAGAGCCGTGTTGTGCAAGAGAATGAATGTCACAAAATACGTCACCAGCCATGTTTCCTTCTTATTTGCTAATATCATTCTTTGCAACCTTTCAAGGAGCTCCCGGCGTTGTCTAGTCTGAATGTGATGAATCAGGACCAGGTCTAGTTGAGCCCCTAAGACTGGTGGCAACGGAATCATGCCCTGGTTGGGATTCGTTGAGTCCAAAACATCATCTGACATGCCAAGTTTCTCAGATCCAACAATGAAACTAGACCGTGTAGTAAGACGGATCGACATCCAAAGCATGAGGGTGCTCCTGAGGAGGTCGAAGGCTTCTGAGGGCTTTTCCCCCCTTCGAATTCGTGCATTCTTTCTTGATTCTTCCTGGTAAAGCTGCCATGCGCGGCCGTATGTCTGGTACAAAAGACCTTCACGAGGGCCCAGTAAATTGGTGAATGCATCCTTCAAGCTCTCCTGAATGTGGTTTTCATAAGCCTTCTTGACGTTCTCAAGGTTGATTGAGGCATAAGGAGGAATCTCGACCGATCTTTTCGTTCCCTTGTAATCCCACGTACGCTCCAGCTTGTCGCCAGCCTGAGGTATGAATTCTCTTACTTCAACTTTCAGGGCGTGTCGAGAGATGCCCGCCGAGATGTAGATTGTCTTGAGGTTTTCTGAAGCCCAGCTTTGAATAGGGTCCGAGATGTTATTACTCCATCTCCGAGTCCACTCATAACCGGGCACTTGGCCTGGTTTGAATAACTTGATGTCAGTGATCTTGTATCGCAAACACGGGAACCGGCCTGCCCTCGAATTCGAGACCTTTTTGCAGGTCAGACATATGCCGCCCTCCTCATCATCGTTGTTCTCGCACTATAAGCATGTTAGCGATCTATATACCTCATATGCGACATCCAGCCAAATGATCGCCCAGATCAAGTAGCACCCGATGTTCACTCACGCGTATCCTTTGCATCCTACACCGGATGCATGATCCGATTTTTTCGAGTCTTAGCCGTCTGCTCCCGCAGTGTAGGATCCTTGAATGGACCTCTTTTACCTCCTCTTTGGTTAGGAAGAAGGATGTCGAAGCATGGCTGTTGGTCCATCAGGTGAACTTCGCTCCAGGTAGTGGCCGTGATTGGTCCATGCGGCCCCATTGAAACAGAATCATACGGAGTGATGGTTTCAACACGCACTGTATTAGGAATGATCATATTGGCCTGGTCGATCAGATTGAGGTCACTTCCTTGAGGAATGTACGAGTAATGCTGAGCTGGAATGTGCTCCGTAGGTTCTATTGCGAAAGTTGCCATGCCCGACTCTTCTTTGTATGGTTGACCTACACGATACTGGACGACTGGTATTTGTCTGCTCTGAGGTTCCGAACAAACTTCGCCCATTATGGTATGTGATGGCACAAGTTGGTCAGGAACGGCGGAGAACTCCATAGGAGAGGGCACATTCATGTGAGGTTGAACAAATGCAAAGCTGGGTCGCATTGCTTGTTGGCCCATGCCCAAACTTTCAGGTTCGTGAGTCTGAGGGGAAGTGTGCATGGTCAGGGGTTTTTCTGCCATATATGGAGTGTCCTGGTTCTGATCCATCTGTGATGCATCGGGAAGTGGTTGGTATCCTTGAAGGAGACATCAGTTAGTCAACATGAACGGGCAGAGGTTGGTAGCGGATGGTAGATCCCGAGGGATTTACAAGATATTACCAATGTCATGATGAGACAGACCAGAATAAACGGAGAAAGAGAGGCTTGAGAAAATTCTTTCAACTTACCTTCTTGGTGTCTTAATCCAGTACCACAGCAGGGACACAAGAACGACGTTAAGCCAGCAATTCGATTGGCGATGGGAGAAGTAGCCGATGATACCGACTCAGCCCAACTCTGTGACGCTCCATACTGAGCTTGTGATTGACTATATGAAGCCGAAACTGGTAGCTCATCTGTCGATTGATGGATTGTAACGTTTTCTGGTTTGGGGGCCATGGGGAAGGAGGTGCTTAGTTTTCGCTTTTTGGGATATCGTTCTTGGGCAAGAATTTGATGGATCTCGAAACCAGACGAGATTCCATAGAACGGTGCCAATTCATCAAGCTGATGTTGAACTTCAAAGGGTACGTCAATACCATACGCAGGGCCTGCCCCAGAAGAACAAGGCGGAGACGGTGCAGAAGATGTTGAAGTTTCAACCGCCAGCTGATGGCGAGGTCTTTTCGACTTTAAAGAACGATGAGAAAACTACGAACACAAGTTAATCGACCGGACGTTCGGGTCATTGGACTACAACCAAGGGACTGGGGGCGATGTCAAGAGAGAAGCACAAGCTTGGCTGGGGGTCAGGGCACGATTTTCAACGAGGCGGCGAAAAGAGAGAACGAGGCGCGATTGGCAAAAGCCGCAGGGGTCATCGAGAGAGACCGATGAGGTTGGGATCGATGATATAACCCATGCAGGTTGCCGCCGACCAAGGAGAGGGAACCTCTTACCATAATGGCTGCAGTGAGACAAGATATGGGGTGGAACAAAGCGCGCAGTAGCAAGAAACATAAGTCAAGGTGCCACCACGTGGGGATGAAAAGAAAATGGAACACAATCAGGAACAAGGACGATCTGAGTAGCCCGGTTGGACCCAAGAGACACCGGGCAAAGCTGAGCGACGCCGGGGTGGAAGAAGAGGGAGAGGGAGTGTAATGATGGTATGCTAACGTGCCACGAAAGACATCACCAGGACGGCCTTAGACTCCAACCCCCGTAGTGTATCCACTCGGTTCAAACACGTCTTGGGAACGAAGGTTTGGGCGCGAAACAAGAACCAGAAGAGTCGGGGGAAAGAAACGGTCACTCCGAAGGAAGAACGTCAAGAAAACCGGAAGGGGGCCAGATTCTGAGAGGGGATATGTAGGGTGAGACCAGTCAGCACGCTTTACTATGGTTAGTAGTAGGCAATGTTAGCAAAAGCTCTGGACTAGCCCAGAATGTCCATGTGCTGCTCTATGCTGCTCGTGGCCGTCACTAGCAAGCCTCGAGATCACTTGCTCAAACAAAGCAGACAGCCTTGTCCTGGACCGGCCCGTGACAATGCTCGTCGTAGAGGACAAGAAGGAGGCAGACCAGACCGTTGTAGTACTGGGAGAGAAACTGGAGCGAGCCGGTGCATCAACAGAAGCCGGTATGCTAGTGGCCGCGACCCAAGTAGGGGCAATGGTCGATGCGAGCTGCGGGCTGGCACAGACTGATGGCTGGCGGTGTGGTGGCCGAAATGACTAGGCGCTGAACTTCTCGGGCGACTGTTCGATGGTCCGCTGGGGATGATGATGATGGACAAGTTTGTGAGAGGCAAGTGGACTCGGTGAGAATGAGGTTGACACGCTCCGTGCTGAATTGTTTTGACCGGTCTGAGGGGTACCATGAGGAGTGACAGGGGGCCTTCTAACAGATGTGCTTGGACGGAGTCCTTGTTCCCTATGCCGTTGTGCCGCCCAGTGTGCTGCGTGTCTGGGCCTCTACCGTATTATGGCGGGGTGGAAGAGTGCGAAGGAGCGAAGGAAAGAAAAAAGGAAACCCGCCTGTCTGGGAGAGCCTGGCTCGGCAGCAGGAACAGGAAAAATTAGGGCGAGTGATATTTTGAAAGTGGGAGGGGGACTGGGTTGATCATGAGAAACACAGGATCGTTCTCAGTCCAAGGACGATTCGATTCGTGGACTCGGATACTGGCCTGGGTAGTCTCGTCCCCTCCCTCCCTATCTGACATCTAATTTGCAACGAGCTGGCCACGAGAGATTGCCGCGGAATTGATAACGCCATATGGACAGTTGGGGGTGATAGGAATTGCTCATGTGATTGGCGTGGGTGAGCACAGCGGCCAATGTTTGTGGTTGCACAAATGAGCTAGGGTGAGAAACGCTGCTGTTATAACTTTGCTTTTTCTTCATGTTAAATGATGCATGGCAGAATTGGGGGCTGTCTGGTCTGTTAGGCCTTCCAGTACTCATCCTCAACCAGGATGCCTGCTAACAGACCAAGATATGGCATGTACGTAGTATGTAACCAGCGGGGCGATATAAGTGATCCAAGGACCCTTCCATCCATTTTCTTAGATCAGTGGGGAGAGCGTCAAGTCTGGGGTTATGATACGAGGGTATGTTCGAGGTAACACAGAAGACGGTCTCAACAATGGCACCATGTAAAGTGGAAAAGAGTGCCCGATTGTGTTACAGGCCTTGGTGTCCTGCAGCTTTGGTTGTCCCACGTAACGTCAGTCGTCGTGCATAAACAGATATGCGTTTGTTGCTCTTCTTGGATGGCTCCTTTTTTTTCGATTGCCCTGCTCTGAAAGTTTTCTTTGTCGGCGGGGCAGTTTACTGGTCGATCCTGGACTGGGCATTGTTGCACTTGCACAAATGCACAAGGTGCTGGAACCAGGGTGCAGGGCTTTTTACTAAATCACGTACCATGTGACGGGACATATGTGAGCCATCGTCACGCAAGAGCCGTGGTTGGCATAATATCAAGACGTGGGGTGGAGACCGGTGAGATCAAAACCAATATCAATCATTGATGTTGATGCAGGAGGGAAAAAACCATTCGTCGCTGACTCGGACAAAATCGACGTCGATGGGTCTCTCTGCCTGGAGAGTTTCCAGACCAAAACGCAGCCTGGTGGCGTTTGATGCAGGTATGGGATGGCACAGTAGATATGGTATGGTATGGGTATATGGTTTGGTTTTTTGCTGACGACGATTTTGCATATTGGAGACCTTGTAAGTTTCCTCTTTCCCCTTGAGAAAAGAAAGGCAACGAGAGTGAACAACCTGCGGATTTTCTAAAACGCGCCTCAGAGGGGATCTCACATGAATCTTTGTTGGATGCTTGTAGCTTGTGGGTGCAAACGATTTTGATTGCATCTGCTGAGACTCCAATGCTACCCGAGGCAATGGCTTAGGTTGGTGACATTTGGAGAACCTTGCTATCCTACCTGAGCGGGCAGGGGACGTTGCAAGGTTTAACTTAACTTGAGTGGAAGGAAGTGTGTGGAAGTTTGAGAAGGTAGTTGTCCGTGCCTTCGGATGGGATGGAGATGGAAGCTGCATGCCTTAGACCGATCCATCAAAGTTACTAAGGTACCGATCGGAAAATACTAGGGAACTTTCCTCACGGTAAGAGACCTGCTTTGCCTAGTAGGTACCCAGGCGAGTTTTCTGATTGGCCAGACATCTCTCAAACCTCATATCACCAGTCTTGGGTCAGTACGTAAGCCACCTCTATTCTGGATACTCCCAACTTCGGCATCTGCATCATTAACCACTCTTAAACCACAGGTCTAGACTAACTATTACATGGTATGTCTCAACTCCAACCTCAGTCTCAAAGCTTCATCAATACCGACCCCAGGCCAAGTGCGGGTCCATCCTCCAATACTTTCCGACACTACTAGTCTTTTACCAGCCCAAGCCGCATCTCATAACCGCTTCCCGCTTCCCGCCTCCCGTTTCTCATTCGCAGCTAATTCGGATCCTCCCGTCGCATTAGTTGACAAACAAATCCATGGTCCCACCTCGTTCGTGTGCAAGAGGCCCTTGCTTGCGTGGCCAGGATCATGTTGTCCTTTGACCACCTCGACTTGTCAGCCACTCAGATTATAATGTGGGTGCTTAATCTTCAGGCCGAGTATCAGATATGCATGCTGGCAGGCCTTGATTCTAACGCAATATCATCAGGGCTTTGCAAGTCTTATGCTTCGTACAGTACACTACTGCTGTTTCTTGCCTGGCTGGCCTCCGATACGCCGATCGGTTCATTTTGATGGATCACAATCCCACACAAGTATCGTATCTTCTGCGCAACATGCAGGTCACCGCCTCCTTGGCGAAGTCTTGCATGTTGAAGCCGACTCTCTGATACATCATGCTTCATCTTCAGCACAAATTAACACTACCCCTATTGACAGACCCTATCGGTGGTATTACGCGTTCTGTGTGGTAACTCCAGCACGACCGAAAATCGTGGAATGTTGCTGAGCATGGTGCCCTGATTGTATTCCCAGCATTCTTCTTGATTTGTTGTCTTCACAAAGCTGGGGGTGCTTTCTACCAGTCAAAATCCTGGTTGTCATATTCCTTTTCCTTCATCTACTGGACACGGCTTTGAATTCCCTACATTCACTCTAGCAACCGAGTGCGAACTTTTGTACTTCGGACCACCAGCACGGACATTTCTGGATGATCTTGGGTTAGGACTCTAACATGGAACTTGTAAACTTTCTTTCGCACCGTCACACTGCCAAGTTGGTGGTGATGGAAAGATCAGGCCAAGCGGCTACAGTTCCGAGGAGCACAACATTCAAAACCGCCTGTTTGTCTCCTTCAAGTTGCTTTCTCTCGCTCCAGTCATATCTTAAAACAGCTACCCATCTCGCAGTCTCGTTGCGCTTGGAAAAGGGCCGCTTGACTTGCCGTGATGGCACAAGGGGTCGCAAAATTCAGTTGGTGACAGATACTCTGGTTGCTCTGACGGTGGAAGCTGGATGGGAAGCCACTTCGCCGGCAAGTGAGAGGAAGTGAAGAGCTGATCAACCCCTGGGTAATCAATCCTTTGTGTTCCATGTTCAGAAACTGAAGGATGGGGTTTCACTGATCGTTCCGGGTTCACATGAGCGGTGAGCTACATTGTGCGATGTCATGGTACTTGTTGCTTTTTCATAGACCAAATGGGGCAACATCTGTGCTTAGTTGACACATGAGGATTTGATCGATTTTGTCGGACGCGCCTTGTTCTCTCAAACAGGCCGCCAGATGCTGGGCACTGAATCAAAAGCGACTACTGTTATTCTGCTATCCCAGACACGGTTCAATGCTGTGCGACCACAGAAGTTGTAGTTATCCTCATGGAACCTACCAAAAAACGCCGTCCAATCATGTGATCAGCCAGCACTCAACAACAGGCAGGCCAGACCAACAGCCAACAGCCAACAACTATGGACCAACAGCGACAATCGGACATACAAGACCCTGTCGCGAGCTTTCAAACCTATCACAGCACAGCCCGGCAACTACAGTCTGAGCCTTCCAATTCGGCTGCGATATTCGCAACTGCCTCCCCGCCCCAACTCGACCATTAGAGACATTGGTACCAACCCACTTCACTCACTTTCATAGGTAGGTACCATCGGACCTCACTCGTTACGCAGTGGGTTGTTTCTCTCTTTTCTTCATCCATCATCCTGGTTTTTATATCTCTTTTCTCCTTCTTGTCAGTCAATCCTGTCGATCCATTGTAGATGCGTTGCGTGTTCAATTCGTCTCGAGGCTCCCTGGTCGCATCGGTCAAAAAACAGCTTTGGAACTTCCGTCTCATCAACGCCCTTGCATCCAGACTGGAAAAGCCCCTCATCTTGGACACCTCATTCTGGCCAGAACAGACATATCACACACAGGTATGTCTTATCATGCTGTGCAACGCCGTTTGGTTCTGACTCTATGCCTTTAGTCCGGACTGACTTTCTCATTCTGACCAAACCATGCCATGGAGCTGAGCCAGCAATCCATTCACGATGTCATCCACCCCACTGCAGCCTTTTCCAGTGACACTCAGTCTTTGGATGCAGACGCTGGAGATATCCTGGGCGATCCTAGCTGGCAGCATTCGCGGTTGAATCCCAAGAATAGAATCGATAGCCTGGGTGCTTTGGAGCGGCCTCTATGGCGAATTGATGGCTGTACGGCATTCGGGAGCCAATTCTACGCTGTCCCCCTTTTCATCGACACTGTCGTTCCCATGCGCATAGATGTTTTCATCCCAGAGCCATCAAAGTTACCAGCAGATCTTCGTTCTGATATGGATTCGGAGACGGCGTTCCACACTACAAGCGCCTCCCGGATTGCCCACTTGGGCATCACCCGCCACGTGCTGCGTATCCTTCAGAATTGGACTGCCCGACACAAGGATCCTTCACAAATTTTTAACAACGTTCCCTTTGGTTCCAGGATTGTTTTCAAAAACTTGCCCAGGGCCGTGGCAGAGGCCATTATCGTAATTGCCCCCACGCATTATCTGGAACGGCAACTCCTATCCGTCCAGAGTCTACATGCCTACTGGGGAGCCGATATCCAGTTACCTCCCACGGTCGATATTGGTGACGTGGCCTACATCTCACAGCTGCATGACAGCGTTTGTCTCATCAAGTTTCAGGGGAAAACATGGATTCTCAAAGCACTGACTAGTTATACCAAATATCTCTATCACGAGCTTAGGCAGCTTCTCACCATTCAACCTCACCCCAACATCATCTCTCGGCCAGCCCATTTAATCACCAAAAGGTGTGGTTTTGGTAGCAAGGTAGCTGTCGTCGGGTTCACGCTGGAATACCATCGACACGGTAGTCTGCGTGACCTAATTCCCTTCCTGCGGATACACAACAGGGTGACACTGGCCGATGAGACAAGATGGGCCTGTCAGCTGACCTCGGCACTTGTCCATCTTCGCAGTACATCAAATGTGTTTTATCCTGACCTCAGACTGGACAACATCGTTCTATCCGAATCCCAAGACATTGTCATGGTTGATTTCGAACAGCGAGGTGTATGGTGCGAGTTTGCCGCCCCAGAAGTGAACGCCCTTGAGTATATAAGGTTGCTTGCTATTGATGAAGAAATCTCCGCGGAAGTCAGTGAAAAGTTCTCTAGCCTATTGACGGAAATTCTTCCGGGATGGGAAGCAGCGGAGGAGAGCGAACAATACACATGGCCCTCCAAGGGGTACAACGTTCCATGGACATGCCTTACGCCGATCGAGCAGGAAGCATGTGAAGTCTACATGCTTGGACGTGTGCTATGGTGCATTTTCGAAGGGAACAGTGCTCCTCAAAGAGCTGCCGTCTGGTTATCATACAGGTGGGAGCCACTTGTTGAGTTCCCGGGATACACCAGGACGCCGCCAGCAATGCGACATCTGATTGATCGGTGTACAAAGGGGAGACAGTCTGGACTTAGCAAATATATCGTCCGAGAGAAGAACAAGCTCGTACTTAGACAAGCTGAAAACCCAGGACTCTCGACTGCCGGTGAGGTCCAACAGGTCGCTCGAGAGTGGTGGACACGAGAAATCGATAAGTCTGAGAAGTGGCTGAAGGAGAGGATAGAGGGTATGAAGAGGGGGGACTGGAACGAGAACTATTACGACCGCCCAACACTGAAGGAGGTCCTTTCCGAACTAGATTCGTTCCGTCATAAAATTGAAAATAGGCCTAATGCAGTCGAGAGTTCCGAATTCGATTAGATGCTCACTGTTGACGGTGAGTATAGCTGGAGGTCGAAGCAGAGTGGCTTTGGTCCCTCTATGCATCTGGCTGTTCTCCAGGCGCAATCATGATGACATCAATATCATATGAAGCATTAATAAACAGTTGCTCTTTCTCTGCGTCTTTGATCAAGTGCATAGTATTCAATTGTCTATGGGTATCGATGAAATGGTTCGAGTCTCGCCTCTGAGTAACAATCGTTTCTACTTCATTCTCTCCATCCTCCAACTTCGTCTCCGGCCCTGGTTAATGTGCTGGAGCCCAAACCGTCTTGTCGGGGCCCTCAAGCTGGCAAGCAGGGAGCGAAATCTATTGACATATCTAACAGGGGCCCCATAAACGGTGATAGTATCCAGAATGGTCTCTAGACTGTGAAGAAATTGGCTTGCCGCTTCAGGGACCAGGCTGAGAACATTGAGTATGAAATCATTCTCCTGGTCACCTATGAGACGCAGGTATAAGTTGCGGTCGCAACGTTTCTCTGAATTACCGACATCTCGGTTGCGGCCCACAACTGCCTCAAGTATGTGGACAAGGCTACGGGCTGCAGAGAGCGCTTCTCGAGCATGAAGAGGGCGACTTCGGGAGTATATCTCGTGACGGATACGACGGACACAACCTAGGATGTGAGTTGCTACCCATGGGACGTCGCGTGGGACTTGAGAAGGACAGAGGTCATGAGATGAGATGTGCGAGTCGCAATATGACGGTGAGGGGTCGCGATTTGAGGATTCGGGATAGGAGAATGAGTCATGAGTGCGAAGGACGCGGTCGACTCTCTGTGACAGTTTGTAAAAAGGGTCGTTGATTATGTCGGTGGAACGAAAGAGTGCACGGAAGTAATGGAAGAAGTGGTCGTTGTCCAGGAGCATCCGAAATACCGTCTGGTCAAGATCACCCCGCTTGAGTATCTTCCTTCTTGAAGAAGGATTCGTGAATATATCGGGACGGAACTCGGCCAGGGGCATATCGTAGAATGATGAAAGGATCTCGCGAGCTTCCTGAACTCTGCAGGCAGAAACTTGGTGGTGGTATTCAGAACATGGGGTAATGGAATGGCAGTGTAGCCCGTCGGCTAGAATGTCGAGATGGCACTTGGAGATATTGTGAAAGGGGTCACCCATTTCCTGTGGGTAACCACCGGCCGTCATGTTGAGCGGAGTGTCCGGGTCATGCTCCTGGAGAGTCTGGTCGGCGATCTGGTCGAGCAACCAGATGACGTGCTGGCATGGCTGAAGCTCACGTCGACACGTGCATGTCAGTTGGGCCGGTCCATCTTGGGGAGCATAGATGCGGATGGAATGGGTGACAAGTTCGGTCATCTGAAAGGCATACATGTTGCTGATTCTTCGACATTTTTGTAATGCGATGTTGGGGGGTTCTTTGAAAGTATCTCGAATAGCAGTCTGAATGTTCTCAGGGAGATGATTGACGAGATATTTGAGCTTGGCTGGGGACTTGATGATGCCCGGGGTATCATCTTGATCAATGTCAAAGTCAGAGTCGGAGTCGGAGTCAGAACCGGTTATGTAGCTGGAGCTGGCTTCAGAGTCAAGTTCGGAGCCGGAGCTTGGTGTTGCTGCAGTTGGCCCGAGTTCAGACTCGGGATTATGATCAGGAGGCTCTGTGGTGGCTAATATCTCAACACGGGGTTGAGTCTGAGGGTTGATTTCTGGATTCATGTTGCCAGATACTATGTTTTGCAAGGTAAGACTTGTGAGAGATTATCCCATCTGAAAGAAGCTATAGAGATGCTCAATTGACTCAGATGTTGGTGCAAGCTATTCTTATTCTTGCCTGTCCATCATGTCTCTTTATATGATTCTTGTCCTTCTTCCCAACTATAAGCCTCGGTCATGGGCACGGCCGATCATGGCCAACGATTGGAACCTAGTCGGCATGTTGATTGAATTGGGTCACGGAGCTGTAGAGATTTCGGTCCTCGTTGTAGCGTCGACGTTGCATGTTCTGTCACGTAAAAGGTAGGTAGGTACTGAAGGAGGCTGTGAATGCTGGAGATGGTCCTGCGATGTGGCCGGGTCGGATGCTGCGCATGGGGTCGATTACAGGAAAGCAGGTGCATGTTATAAAGACAATAGGCTTGATTGAACTAACATACTAGTAGTGAGTTATTCAACTGTATAATCCCTTAGTACAGAAACAATAGATACATTGCGGTAATTCGCCGTACTCGAAGGATTTAACTTACGAACACCTTTGACATTGAGACTTTGGGCGCATGAAAGAAAGTGTAGTGATGTTTCTAATCAACACCAATTTGCAATACCTGAAAGAAATAAAGAAATTACTCAGCCACTGCAAAAACAAACATATATATGCGCTCGGCGGCTCGACAACCACTCACAAGAGATGGACCACATGCCGCGACCTTACTTCAACAGCAACAAGATACATTCATTCCCAATGGCTGTTTCTTTTCTTCCCTTTCCAAACTCGAATTAACCTTTTTTTATTGATGCAGGTCCATCTTCATAGCCACGGGGGCCATCCACCAACCTCACATGTTTTGCTGGCAAGGCGTTTTCTTCTTCTTTTCCTCATGTGTTATTCTTGAAAGCACTGACTACTAAGGAGTTGCACTGCACGATATCAGGATACATTTAATCATGGATGAGTTGAGCATTTCTGGGTCACATCATACGTGGCCGTTCTTGGCCCAACAGGTCACTTTGATATAGACCACCGAGACATCCATTTCTCACGGCCAGCTGGGCTCACTTCAGTCTTCACGTTACGACAAACTTACACTTCACAAGGCATTGCCAAGGCTCATTTATAAGTATACGACAAAACTGACAGAGTTGCGTCAGGTGTCAAAAATCCATTGATACTACTCCTCCTCCACGTGCAGTTTCATGGTTTTCCTCATCAAACTAGTCGAGGCGATTTACTCGAAAACATCAGAAACACTCATCAACGGTACCCATTAAAAGTAACAACGGGTGGAGGGTTTAAAGACAAGCACAACCCAAGCAGTATCACATATCTGTATGGTCCGTTGAGGAAACTCCCATCAAGCAGATTGCGAGGCGGAAGAAGAGGGGAAAAGAGAGGGCGTTGGCTTCTCATGGCCAGGAGAGTTGAGGTTCCGTAGATAACAAAAGAGAAAGAAGAAAAAAGTCGAAAGCAAAGGAAAGCAGAATAAAAGCTACCACGGATAAAAAGAAGACGTCATCGGCCTATCCCAGGCCAGGGTTCCCAAAATCAAATCAGTTTGTTTACAACTTGTCATGCCGCTGCTGGCTGCATCAAAACGAAGCAGCCTCGACTTCATCGTACACCGGATCCCCAGAAAGTCGCTATAGCTAAAAGGGGGGATTGCCGAGAGTGTGCATAAGGGGGGCAGGTCCAGACCGTAGAAAACCACCAAAAAGACGATGCGTGAAGCCCCCGCCTGGCATGGAAGGGGAGACTTCGATGAGTGATGGTGCAATTTAGTTTAGTTCAGTTTGGTTGACTTCATTTAAACCATCACGCGCATGACTGGAGCGCAGGTCGAAGCCCGTCGGCGAAACGCACGACTTGGGGTACTCCGATAGCTTTGGTGGTGACGCGGTTGGTCGGCGATCTGCCATTTCGGAGGATCGTCTTCTGATCCGGCGAAGGAGTGTTTTTAGAAGAAGACGAAGACCGGCCTGCAGACGAGGAAGTAATCTTCCTAGGCAGGCTATCCACAGACCGGTCGGATTGTCAATCGATGCCGTGCTGTCTCTTGAGCTGAGCTAAAGAAGCTCGGCGGGCTTCGAGGTCCTCTTTTGACTTGGCCATCTTGTCGGGCTGGTGGTAAAGAACTACAGGTGATCTGGTTAGTTTCAAAACTGTGGAACACCGCATTTGGACATGATTCGAGGTGGGACTCGGCAACAGCGGTCCGTGGCATTTAGAAAAGGAATACACGTAAGGAAAAGGGCAAGAGGGGGAAGGGCTACGCACCAACGAGGTAGCGGTTCTGGAAGTTGAAGCCGTTGAGCTTGTCGCAGGCTTGCTTCGCGTCGGCTACGTCCTCATAGACAACAAAGGCAGTTCCCTTGGTGTTGTTGGCGATTCCCTGTCGGACTTGGCTATATAAATCGTCAGCTCAACCGTGTCCATTATTCCATACTGGTTTTGAAATCGAAGTCGACTGCGGTTTCATCATCGGCGCAACGAGATCGAGGTTGCCCTGGGGAAAGCCATACCGAATTGGGCCAAATTTTCCAAACAGATCGAACAGCTCCTCCGGAGTAACGTTATAGC
The DNA here is from genome assembly GCA_013623535.1 of Fusarium penzigii. Classification (NCBI taxonomy): domain Eukaryota; kingdom Fungi; phylum Ascomycota; class Sordariomycetes; order Hypocreales; family Nectriaceae; genus Fusarium; species Fusarium penzigii. The sequence goes on along the minus strand of JABFFC010000183.1, from coordinate 14,973 downwards.
TAAAGCAGGATCGGTCAGTCGAAGGTCGTCGGATCTCGAAATCGGTTATTCTTCGTACCTCAGGTTCTTTACGAACAGGGCTCTGTAGAGATCATGTTAGCGAGACCAAATCCTTGATGACTGATTTGCGTGGACAATGAATGAATTGGCCAGTATCAAAAGCCGGAGGTGCGCGCGCAACCGACGTGGAAAAAAAAAGGCTTACCTATTGACTTCTGGGGCTAATTTACCGCCGCGACTACTCATCTCTTGGATGATGTTTGATGTCGATGAATCGTGAATTGGTGGTTGGGAGGGTGGTGGCGCCGGTGTTGAGAGATGGATGGATTGGGATAGAATAAGGAGGATTGGGAACAAGTTTATGCGGAGATAGCGAAGGCAAAAGAGCCTGGATAAACCAAACCAGAGAACGGACGGGTTGCAGCGAATCGCAGGATTTCACGTGACCTCCACTTATATTGCGTTGCGCTGTGCTGTGCTGGGCGGGCTTGGATGAGGTGGATGCTGAGGTGGTCCGACAAGGCCGAGCTGGACCACGAGGACGACTTCGGATTGGGCGGGGCTAAAGAGTTGGCGTGATCATGTTACTGCAGGTAAAGGAACGGCGTCACCACGGGTTTTCGGCGGAGCTACGAGGGGATGCCTTGCATGTTAGGTATCAAGGTAACTTTTAGAACAAGAAGAAGAGCTAAAGAACAAACCGTTCAACAATCAAGCGGCATTTGCCCAGATGGGAACCAAGACCTCACAGTAGATCATTTCTTGGTTTCGATTTCGAATATGGGACTTTCCTTTCCATTATTCTGAGATTCAAGAAACGATACATCTGTGATACCAGGCGTTTCCCTCAAGAAGCCATCTGCACTGCACTGCACTATACATCTCCGTCACGCGACCTTTTGCAGCAGTTTCGTGACCAATGTGACCAACACTCTCACCCAGCAATAGGCAGGAGAAAAATGTGAAGAATACATACGAGGTACAGAGTACAACAGACACACCGTAAAATTATCGGAAATGTCAAGTACCAGTTCAGGTGAGAGTCACGTCAAGATACGTGGGGTCGAATGCCTGCAATTAGATCCAACAGGGGCCCAGTGAAAAGTGTCAGGGGGCTTTTATTGAGGCTGCGATAGAGGGCTGCTATGCTAAACACGGCAATCCGATGCCGAGCAACGTGGTTTCTTTACAGTATGACAGTGTGCGCTTTTGTGTGAAGCTGCAAAGGGTCCATGGGATAAACTTGTATCGATGGTTTATCTGCGTCCCTAGCGTCTAGGCATGTTAACTTTCTTATCTAAAATCAATGCTGATCACTGTGGTTGAGTCCACATGAAATCCTGAGCAAAGCACTGCTGCTGTTGGCCATCAGTCAACTCGAGTCAAGGGCGTAGCGCAGGTTGGTACAGCTCCAGCCCAGCTTACTCACACATGGAATTCCATCGTGACTTTTCTGGTGGGCTACAGTACATGTCGTTCACAGCCTCCAGGTAACTTAGTACCTTAGCGTTATTCACATCTACCAAACATTAGGCAACAAAGAATATGAAATAGATCCAAATTACCCTCTGCAACCAGCAAGACTCCAAACAGTAGTATTCCATCAACATGTTTCATTTCCAGTCATGATTCATTCCGCGCAACAACCATGAACTCCAAGATCTCTCATCCTCACCTCCACGTATCAGCAATCTAGTTCTTGGCCCCAGCGTCATGTTCTGTCAGGAAATACCTTGTTCAACCACGCTCTTCCTCTTTCCAGACCCTCCTACTACTGACCGCCATGTCAAATCATTCGAAACCACGTCTTGGTCACGATATTCTATGTGTCTTCGATGTCTGGCAAGATGCCCGAGATTTCCTCTCCAACGTCATCGAATCCCGTCAGGCACCAAGAGAGACTGAAGAGCTACTTCAGCAAAGCCTAGTGGCTGGCTCACAGGATTGGCACATGTTGATCGAGTGCGCCAACTCGGTTCGACAGGCTCATGGCGTTAACCTCGCTAGTTTGGATGGACAAGATGTTCTGGAAAATGTCTGGCATATACTTGCTGGCGTAGTCGATTCACCGACCTCGGAGCCTTGGGCGCTCACCGATCAACTTATTGCTCGGGCGAAGGAGCTTGAACGAGACCCAGATATACAGCCGCCTTCGTTCCAGAGATTGCATATGCAGAATGATATTTCACGTGCTTCAACTAGGACGACATCGACAAGCCCAGCAACAAGGACGAAGGGGCCAGTCAAGACATCACACTACTGGTCTGACCAGGTTGAGAAACAACGCCCCAGAGAGGCTCAAACGCGAAGCTGGTCGAAGAGTCTACTACCTGCGGCTCTGCCATGTGCTGCTCGTACAGTCGCCAATATCAATTCTACTCCTCCCCAAGATGACCCCACTCAGGTCGAAACAAATCAGCTGCAAGCTGTTCTCTTGAGTGAGGATTCGGCAGGTCAAATTAGGACACATGGCACAGGAAGGCATATTATTCAAACCTCGCCATACTTCCAACAAACGCCCTCCGTTTCAGAGAATAAGCTGGTCAAGAAACGGCCTCCGCCTGGCATCATATCTGCCATACCTTTCCCATCTCTTACTGCGCCTACCTTTGGCCTGGTTCAAGAAGTGTTTGCTCGCGACCCGTTTTGGCTTCTTGTAGCCGTCACGTTTCTAATTCGGACAAAGGGGCTGCATGCGATCCCAGTGTTATACAAGGTCAAGGAGCGCTTCCCTTCCCCGGCGGCCATTGCTGATCCTGCGAATACTGAAGAACTTATTGGCCTGATAAAACACCTCGGCCTCTCACTTCATCGGGTTGCTCTGTTAAGAAAGTATGCTCGAGGTTTTTTAGATGACCCGCCTAGAGCTGGTATGACATACAACGTGAAAAACTATGATCGAAGAGACTTTGATGTTTCTACTGAACTACACATGAACGTAGCCAGCGATAACGTGACCAGCAGCTTGCTTGATCCAGAGCAAAGATTGAGGGACCTGGAAGCTTGGGAGATTGGGCATCTTACACAGGGCAAGTATGCAATCGATAGCTGGCGTATCTTTTGTCGAGATCACCTTCTAGGTCGAGCAACGGATCACGATGGCGGCGGCCGTGAGCCTGAATTCCAACCAGAGTGGATGAGAGTTCGACCAGATGACAAGGAGCTACGAGCGTATCTACGTTGGATGTGGATGCGAGAAGGATGGGAGTGGGATCCCATCACGGGAGAGCGTAGTGTGTTGCGGGAGGAGATGAGAAGGGCTGTAAATGAGGAGAGAGTTGAGTATGATGATATGGGAGGGTTGAGGATAACGGATGAGCCGCGGTCATCTTGAATGATGGCATTTGTGGGTGAAGTAGCAGGTACTCTATTTAGTGATCATAGCGGCTGTCAGACAGTGTTTACGTCTACTTCTGATCTAATTGTAAGAGGAAAGAATTGATGTTGTCTAAATAAAACACGCTAAACTACAATATCAATATATATCATATTGAAGTTGGGGTTGTCATCGTAAATCATCCTCACTTAGACAGTGACCTCGGCAGTCAAAGCGGGGGAAGCTCAAAAGCTCAACAAGGTGCAGAGACATTGCAGTCTTGAAAGCCGCTTACAGAATTTAGTCCGGCAATAACATCATCACATCAACTTATTGGAACGGCCACCTATCTTGCGCTCCTACTACATTAGGTAGGAGGTCAGTCCAAGTGGTCATGTAGGAAGGAGACATGAGAGGAATGCAACGTTGACGCCTCTGTTTGATAGGTGGGAAAGAGTGAAGGGTGGTGTGAACTGTCCGTGGAGGCAATCGGGTCTTTTGGGGGGAATGGGGTCGAGGAATGGCAATGGAGCAACTAGCAACTGCCCGGTTAGTGATACGTGTTGAAGTGAGGTAAGCTTAGATGAACTCATTTCGATATCAAGGTCTTGACAGTCGTGCAAGAATCAGTCAGTACATATCGTGCTTAGAATGGTTTGTTTGTTTACATTACTATCAAGGGCTGGCCATAGAATGGACGCTGGTACTGGTAGGTCATAATAGACGCCACCAAGATAGCGTCTATTGTTAGAGTTACTGGTGTCTCCGGCCCGTGGTGGCTGGGAAGAGAGAACCACCTTACCACAGGAAGGGCCCGGAGGGGAGGGGCAACCAGCTCAAGGGCAAGGGAGAAGAAGGCCAAGGAATAGGAAAGACAAGTACTCATTGATTCAATAGTACCTGACACTACTGCAGGCCATCCACTGTTTCGCAATGTCCCCTCAGCTATCAGCAGTACAACCCTGCTTAGAATAGATGTTTCCGCACAGGGCAGGCACAAAGGGAGCTCTGAAAAGTGGGCTTTTGGTTCAACCTGCATCATCACGGGATCTCGAAAGGACACCGTTGTTACTTGACCTTTGACCAAGACCTTGATTACCTCTGCCTCTACATTCTCATGCCAGTCAAGTTAAGTTAAACTACACTTCCCTTCTCAAGATCCCTTTGTCTCTTCCGAGGTCATTGTCTTCAATTGGATCCAGCAAAGTACAACTTAATCTTCTTGGGCCTCTCTCGACTTTTCTCCGACTTCCCTCCTTCTTTTTTTTACTTTTCCTTTTATTGTTCACTTATATCCTTCCCTTTTCCCTCGACCAACCTCGATCTTCTCACTCGGTGCAATCCAACGACTTGGCAGATCTCGTAGCCATTGTCAGCAGCTGTCGCCAGCCTTTTTTATCTGCATCTTACCGGCAATCAACCGATAGAGTCAACTTACGTAGCTTTCAGAGCCGCATAAGTAATCTCTCGCAACCAACATCGTCAGCAGGTCTGCACGGGAAACGAAACATTACCACACTACCGAACTCCTCCTCCCGTAAACATGTCGCAGCGATTCAATTCCAGCTACGGCCTCAGCGGTGGCCCACCACAATACTACAACAACGACTCCCAGCAGTCCGATGGCTACCTCGACCAGGTCCGACCTTATACTAGCAAGATTGAGGATTTTCTCGATACCGTCAGCGAGCCTATCAAGCCGTGAGTGGGATCCGCGCATCTGTCATTGTCTTTGTTCTGTTTCCAGCTTGAAAAGAGCTTTGGGGATGCGCTCAGAGCTAACGGGTGCTTTGGTTCACAGTTACCTACCAGCTATCGGTCGCTTCTTGATCGTCGTAACGTTTATTGAGGATGCTCTGCGCATTGTTACTCAATGGAACGACCAGCTTCTGTACATGCACGATTACCGACACCGTAAGATAAACAACTCGACCACGATCCTGGATGCATAGGTTTGCTCACATACGCTTGACAGTTCCCAACGGTATTACGCATCTCTTCCTCATCAGCAACATCATTGCCATGCTTGTCTGCTCAGTTCTCGTCATTGTTCGAAAGCATTCTGACTTCGCCGTCGCCGGCCTCGTGGGTGTTGTCATTACCCAGGCTCTTGGATACGGTCTCATCTTTGATCTCAACTTCTTCCTCCGAAACCTGTCGGTTATTGGTGGTCTGGTCATGGTCCTGTCTGACTCATGGGTCCGCAAGTCCAAGGCGTTTGCTGGGCTTCCTCAAATCGACGAGAAGGACCGCAAGATGTACTTCCAGCTTGCTGGTCGTGTTCTCCTCATCTTCCTCTTTGTTGGCTTTGTCTTCAGTGGCAAGTGGTCTCTTTGGCGCGTTCTGGTCTCTGCTCTTGGCGGCGTTGCCTGTGTCATGGTTGTTGTTGGGTTCAAGGCCAAGTACAGTGCCACTCTGTTGGTTGTCATTCTGAGCATCTTCAACCTGTTGGTCAACAACTTCTGGACAGTAAGTAGATTTGGGGATAAGAGTGTTGGGGATATGAAAGCTAACCTTGCTTGCAGCTGCACGAGCACCACCCCCACAAGGACTTTGCCAAGTACGACTTCTTCCAGATTCTGTCGATCGTCGGTGGGCTCCTTCTCCTTGTCAACAGCGGCCCCGGCCAGTTCAGTATCGATGAGAAGAAGAAGGTCTACTAAGCCAAGCAAGATGGGACGGAAGAGGAATAGTCGAGCCAGCAAGGGAAATTAGGGCGCTACGGGTGCCAGGCGTTTTTAAAAGGGAATGATACTATTCTACTTGTTGGGGGAATGATCCGCAGAGAGATGTATATCCCAGGATGAATGTTGTCGGCTTCAATATGGGAGGGAAGTGAAGAAATCTAGATCGTTTGGGTTGAATGACGGAATACTAGTTTCTGTGGGAAAACTGGATGGGAATGAATACAAGAACTGATATATCACACGAGACGCATGCGTACGGTACGAATGATTTTATATGGTTGAGCTGATGCCATTTGGTTGGATTCAACGAGATTTGAGTGACGGGTTTGGGGAAAGCAAAACAAAGGAACAAGAAAAAGAGTTTGCTGTCAAGGTAATTGTAGTGATGGCCGGAACTCAACCTGTCCGTTCTCGAGGTTGTTAGGCCCTGGTGATGGACGATAGACATTGCCTGATGTGATGTTCAGAGCATTTCATGCATGACGACTTTCACTTACCGTTTTGATAAACCAAAAAACCCCACACATGCACAAATATTCTGAATTCATTGGGGTTTTACTTGGACTTGTTTTACTTGGACTTGTTTTATTTTATTTCATTTTATCTCATCTTATTACTTCCCTTGTACACCATCACTCGACATATTCACATGTCAGATTCACATTTCATATATACATAGTCATGTTATAGGCAGTCGTTTTGTTTCTCATCGCACAACACTTCTCTCATCGTAGCCCTCAAATGGAAGCCATCGGCACAGCCCTCGCCGTTGTGGGCGTCCTAGGTCAACTCTTCGACAGCTGCGTCAAAGCCTACGGACACTTCACTGCGGCATCTAATTTCGACACGGACAGTCAGCGACTATTATGCAAAGTCCGTATTGAGGAGATGCGGCTCGTCGTCTGGGGCCGGGACTGGGGTGTTGCGGAGGGCAGGCTGGAGGGGTATCTGGAGAGCACAAGGAACCCGCAGCTGAGGGGCCTGGCGTTGCAGACCTTGGAGCTGCTGCACGAGGCTGTGACGGATGCGAGGAGGTTGAAGGGGAAGTATGGTCTTGTGGAGGGAGGGAAGAAGATGGAGAGGGGATGGGGTAAGGAGATCGGGCTGAGGACGAAGTGGGTGATAGGAGGTGAGTTATATACAATATTCATACTCCAACACCATGAGGTTGGCGACATGTCACTATATCACATGTCATGACCAGCCTCACATCCAATTTCTATCCTTCGTCTACCATCAGCCGTTATCTAACACATGCCAGACAAGGAAAAGTTCACCAATCTCCTCAAAGACCTCAGAGGTATTATAACCTCTCACTCCACTCCCCTTCTTGGACGCTGACTTTGCAGAGTTCAACGATGGCCTTGAGCGTCTCTTCCCCCCGTCTCACCTCCCCTCATTCCAACGCTCCTGGACCTTTCAACTCCTCGACTCTGCCCAACGCGACCTCACCCAGCTCTCCCTTCTCGAAACGGCATCTAATGGGATCTATCCCCATCTGACCACATCTGCCACACTAAAACAGCTCCGTATTAATCTCGATGCTCGCCCACAGGCTTCTTTCAAGCCGACGTTCGCGCTCAAGGTTGATCGCTCAACTCTTCATATTACTGATTTAGAGGAGAAGTCGAGATGCGCGGCAAGACATGACAAGGCGGGGGATGTGGTCATTGAATGGGTCGACTATGATAAGGATAACGTCGATGAGAGAGTCGCCCATGTTAGGAGACTGGATGATCTTGCGAGGATGATGCATTCGGCTTCAGAGTGTCATCCCGACCTACATGCCATCGACTGCGTGGGCTATACGGATGACAAGTCACGCTGTCGATACGGCCTAGTATACAAGGCCCCTAGCCCGAGTTTCTCGACGCTCCACGACCTAATCGCCAGTCCGGATCTCAAAACACCGGATCTCGATGAGCGGGTGCGCCTGGCACATACACTAGCTGTTGCGCTCTGGTCTCTGCATTCTCTCGATTGGCTGCACAAGAGTCTCTGCAGCGCAAACATTCTCTTCTTCCCGTCTGCTTTCTCTACGTCTGCACACTCGCCCACTCTCCCTGCTGCTCTCGTCCCCGACATTGGAAAGCCTTACATCACTGGATTTGACGCATCCCGACCTGATCTCGACACGGCATTGTCTGTTGCGCCCCGTAATCCGTCTATAGACTCCCTCCATCGGCATCCTGCCTCACTTCGGGGGATATCCCATTGTAAGCCCATGGATATATACACGCTCGGACTTGTTCTTGTAGAGATTGGTCTATGGAAGGTTCTGCAGACGTATCATAGACCGCACTATACTGCCGAGCGGTGGAGGGACAGGATTGTGCGTGAGAAACTCGTGCCAGGTCTTGGGAGCAAAGTTGGAAGACGGTATCGTGAGGTGGTTGACAAGTGTCTTTGTGCGAGCGAAGAAATGTCAACCAAGGAGGCTGCCAAACTGATGGAAGAGGTGGTGACAGGGCTGGAGGGGATCCGAGTGTGAGTGTTGCCCTAGCCAAGAGTTAACGTCTGAACTATACGAGAGAGATGTATGAATGCACATTGATGATACGAATCAAGACATTTCGACTTGTCCCGACTTTTCTCTCTCGAATATGGACATATGTTCAAGTCCACACATCGCTTGTTAGTTCAGTCGGTACCAGTACATATGACAAAGCGTCAAGTTACCTAGCCGCTAGAGGTAGTACGGGAAATACCCGGACCTGATCGGGGGCTCAACGAGGTGCCTCCCCCGATCCCGAAGATTCTAGACTACTCCAATCCCTGATATGACATTGCATACCAGGCTCTTGACTTTTGATAAAACCTCTTACATCTTATCACCTTATCTCCGTTGATAGGCGGGGCCAAACGTCGAACACAACGCTGTTAGTCAAAACATCAGTCTATCAATCTTGACGTCGGCGAATCATATCGGCCAGCCTGGTTTGGGAGTTGCTCATATGACTCTCCACGCTCTCTGTTGGCTATCTCTCGGCTGTTCCCAGAGTTTCTGACGGTTATGACTACAAAGCATTGTAAGTCGATTGGCTGCTTCAGCAAAGATGAAAGCTAGAGGGTCTTGACTTGACTACCAAGCCAGGGAAGACATGGTTCCTATAGCCAGGCTGAGGAATCGCCGTGTGGTTTGCCGCCGAAGTGTGTAGATCCGTACTTATCTCTCTGTAATCTATGCGAGCCAGGACATCCTCTTTGCACATCGGAAGCCAAGTTCGGTGTGGATCTTAGCGTTATCGGCCTCATATTTAGAAAGTCGTGATGGTGGGGATTGCGGCGACTGCGGCATGACTTGGCATGTATGTAAATGTGTATTTACAAAAGGATGCATAAATAAGACCGGAGGGTAAGTCTCTGTTGATGGGCAAGACGAGACAGGACAAGCAGCGTCAATCTCTCACCCGCATACTTCCAGATGTTCACTTACACCCGTCTTGCGGCAGCCCTGGCTGTGTGGCAGGGGCTTTGCCATGCCGCCTCCGATGCCTCAGCTTCGTCACTGACTGCTGCGCTTGTCCGAGCACCTCCTGCGCTTTGGGCTGAGCCGATCCTCAGCAGAGTGTACAAGGGAGTTGACATCGACGCCACGACTGAGCTCGGTGTGGAATACATCGAGCGCGCCGCCAAAGACGGGGCGGATCTTGTGGCCTTCCCTGAACTCTGGTTCCCAGGGTGAGTCCGAGGCTGCATCTCTTGAGCCTTTTCAAAAATCCCAACTGCTTACTTCAGACTGACATTGGGATTCAGGTATCCCCGCGGTAATGATGATGCGTGGATCGAGAAATGGGCGGGCGACTACGTGAATAACTCCATCACGGTCGGGGACAGGAACTGGAACAAGTTGCTCGCTGCCGCTCGTGACAACTCTGTCCACGTTGCCCTCGCTCTCTCAGAGAGAGTCGACGATGCCATATATATGGCCCAAGTCTTGGTTGACTCAGAGGGAGAGGTTCTCATCCACAGGCACAAGCTCCGACCATCTGGCGGAGAACGAAACATCTGGAGCGACGGAACTACCGAGGGCTTCCAGGTCGTCAACACGAAATGGGGACGGATTGGACTGCTTGAATGCTGGGAGTGAGTTTTCCGTTTTCTCCGAGCCTCGACTTATATGGGCGACCATGCTGAGGTTAACTTTGCCATCGCAGACACTTCCACACCGCCATGACCTATCCAATGCAGGTCCAGAACGAAGCTATTCACATCGCAGCTTGGCCGTACACGCCTGACCCAAACAATGTCGAAGCCGAGTCCTGGGAATCGTATGAGGTTAACATGGCAGCTGCCTCTGTGTACGCCGTCACTAGCGGAGCATACAACCTGGTGGCGACTGTTGGCAGGGCCGTAGCATTCGGACCTGACGGTCGAGAGATCACTTCGATCCCCGCCTACGTCCCTGCTGAGTCTGCGCCATTGCTGCTAGTTTCCATCAACACCACAGGCTTCGCCGACAGACCCGCCTACGACCTCAACAGTCAGCACTCGTGGGGGGTCTTGGAGGAGATCGTCGGAGACTGGCCAGAGGAGGTGCCCAAGAAGAACGGTACCTTTACAAACAAGGTGTATAATAATGTGACCGACTTTATGTAGATGTAAGGTTATTGGATAAGTAAACAGGTAGACTTTCCTGGGTGGTAGCCCTGGGAGTTATTCTCACACAGTACATACCTCGCGATTAATCGTATTACGAATGGATTACTGCTCAGTAATCGAGATCGTATACTGGCTAGCGAGCCCCCAGGATAGGGATCCGTTATTGACCTTGTCAGAAGGGCGAGTATTTGTGATGAACGGAAGTACATTGGCATGGTAGATGTATGTAAGAAAGTGATATGTTGTATAGTTACTCCCTATATAAATCATAGAAACTCACTTCCCCCATGCTTCTTCGTTTAATAAAACAATACAGAAAAACAATACCATGCCCATACTCCTAATACTGTGTTGAAAATTCAGTACAATGAATACATAACATCAAAATCAAGCATTATTCCCTTTTCCCATACGCCGTCGCGGTTTGGACATTGTGTATCCCAAAAACTGTCATCTCACCCTCCTGTTGATATCTTTTTCAGACAACAACACCCCTCCGGGCCATGAAGATGCCTGGACGCTTCGAATCTGGTATCATTTCAACATTGGAACAGCGAACAACCACTAAGTCAAACGCCTGATCAGAAGTCGCAAGGAATTTCGCTTGAAAACTCATCAAACATAGCCCTCATGACATGTCTCTCCATTAACAACCAAACGCCAATGCATGCAGAACGCGAGATCGGTCGTGACGAGCGTCAAATCATCAACGTTATGAGGGAACGCACCGCCTAGCTCGTCTTGCTGGTGTGCGCCGAAGCACCTGAGGCTGCGAGGCTGGAGCCGTCTAGGCTCCAGAAACCTTGCGTGCCGTCGAGGCCGCCGTAGCCGAGGTGGCATGGCTTGCGCTGCCAACTCTGCCGCTAGTCTTTCGAACACCGGCAGGCTCCTTGCCTCGGAGAGGAGACTCGCCCTGTCGCTTGCTACCGCGAACCTTGGTCAAAACGCCAGGGGTACTAGCAACTCGGTCGATGGGCTTGGCTCGCACTGAGCCGATGTTCTCAGCGTCCTTGGATGAATCATTGTCGATCATGTAAATGGTCGTCGTCGTCTGGCTGATGGATCGGGTCTTCTCACTTCGTCCCGGGCTTTGGGATGGCTTTCGGTGGCTGCGCATTCGCAAGTTCCACTCCTCATCAGACTCAACACCCTTGGTGTGACGGTGCATGGCAACAACCTCAGTCTCTTCCTCAATGGCCTGCGCTTCCTCGAGGGCGAGCTGATTTGACACCGAGCGCTGGTAAGGGTGATGGCGGTCACGAGCCGTCTTGCGAGGCTGTCCGGGTGTGGGAGCTGGCAGGTAGTCTTCCTGAACGCCGATGTTGTTACGATCGTCAAGCTCACTGAGTGGCGTGCGATTTGAGGGGCTTCTGTTTGGAGGCGTCGACACCTGGCCGTTTCGTAGCGACGTCTTCTGCATGGCGCGGATGGGTGTGCTTGGAACCGGGTTCGCGGCAGCCATCTCCCTCCTGAGCCTGCGCTCGATTCGCTCCTCGACCCACCACTCTCTGAAGGTACCCTGGTTGAGGTGTAGCCAGTGCTGCTGAGGACCGACAACCATGCCTGGTCGCATAAAGCGCATGAACGAGATGACCTCGTTGGCGGTGAAACCGTGACGGTAAATCAGATATGCGCCAATCAAGCAGCCGGTTCGGCCCAGGCCAGCCTTGCAGTGCACAGCAATGCCCTTCTTCTTGACTGTGATGGTCTCGTGAGCGAGGCGAATGAACTTTCGCACGGTGCTGAGCGACGGACAGGTGCCGTCGTCGAAGATCATATCGAGATGCTGAATGCCAAGGGCTTCGAAATATGTGGGAGAGTAGAGAGGAGAGTTGAGTCGCACGACAAGGCCAACATTGGTGTTTGTGAAGTGCTCCAGTACGTTCTTGAATGGCTTGGAAAGTGTAGGGTGGGCTTCGATGTCTTCCAGGGATCGAGGAAGCGTAGCGTAAGCATCAGTTCCCTCAACAATCTTTGTGGCTGGAGTGCTCTGTGGTGACGCAAAGGCAAGGAAGTGAGGTGTAATCCAGTTGAAGTCACCATGCTCGACTCGCTCGTACTTTTCGTACTGCTCGAGATCAAAATTGTCCAGATCGCAGCACTTTTCTTCCTTCGCCTTCCACACACCATAAACAACATCCTGAACACTGATGCCATAGTCGGCCTGGCTGTAGCCGGCATCTCGGAAAGGCATCAGAGGAGGGTCAACCTGAGCGATAGGGGCAAGAGCCAAATGTGGCGGCCAGTTCTGGATCAAGACCATATAGCAAGCTAGCATGCAGGCGGCATTTGCGCGGCCTTGAGTGAGACTCGATGTCAGTATATTGCTTGGTATGCTCATCTTGTTCATTCAAACTCACTTCTTGGATCAGCAGCGCTGTAGAAAACAATAGGCCGGTCCTTGTTTTGCTTGGCACCGAGGATGTCATGGAATTGGATGGCGAATCGGTAGAGATGACCAATGTGAAGAGGGCCAAAATCGTGATGAAAGGCATTGTAAAGAAGAATATCGTCAACGGTGAAGTAGCAGGGCGATGAGCGCTTAGGATCGAGCGGGGTAGCTTCGGCAGCACGAGTTGCTCGTTTTCTTGGTGAGGATGGTTGAGCGGCGTAAGGAAAGGGTGTCTCTGCGGTGGGAGCCTGCAGATAAGATGCAAGATAAAGACGATCTGAGATATAGTTTAGCGCTGCAAATGGGTATGCGAGGTGGTTGACGTCGACGGCAAAGGGCAGACGCTTGAATGGTACCACCGGCGGAATGGGATAACAATGCGACATGATTTTTCTTCAAGGCCCAAAAGACAGTGGGAATGATACGAGAATATCAATTGTGAATGTGGTGATTGCTCAAGAGCATACCTGGAATGTATTCAATCATGCTGACCATGTTATGCGACTGTCGCGTGGAAGGTGCCATGGTGACAGGTTGCGCTTCTTGACAATTCCCACAGGGTGAGAGAAGGTGAGGCCGGCGGCAGTGGATTGACCGTCCGGATAATTGTCAGGAGCGGCCGGTTGTGTTGGGAGGGGAGCAAGTCGTGATGTCGTAACAGGTGACGAAGTACACTGTTGTTTGTTGTTTCTGTCTTGTTGTTGATGACCGTGCGAGGTAGGCGGAGGGAGCAGGCGATTGCAAAAGAACGCTGCGCCGAGGAAGCAGTCAAACACAACAGTTAAAAAATAACTATCTATCTCTGTATTGTTCGATGAATGTTAGAGGAGGGAAAAGTCGTGACGAAAAGAAAAGAAGAAGGAAAACATGAATAAAAGAACAATGTTGAAGTAATGTTGTGAGTTCACAATGGCGGTAATAGAATGGGCCCACGATGTTTTTGTATGAGCTCGGTCCAGGCTTGGTTCTTGTTATTCTTTTCTGGCTGGCAAGTCTCAAATCAACCCCCTGGCTCAAAACAGTGCAACAGCCTTCCCCCAAAGGGCAAGCCTCCTACGGCGCTACCAAATCTCACAAGTTAACAGGGAGTGAGGAAGGTGTGGAGACCCAAGCAACATTGTTGTCATGACAACCATCATCCAAATTATTGTCGAGATGTGGCTTGACCCTTCCACTGTGGCTTTTTCGACACTGGGAACCAAGCCACACACAACTGTCTCCCGTAATGCCTTGATTTTCAGCCTCCCTATTTCACAACCATAGCTCTGATCTCATTTTCTCAAACTTCAAGGATAACCCCACCACCAACCAATATTCCTCCCCGCGCACGTAAAAAAACAAAAAGAAGATATTTGCGAGACATTGAAACGTCACCACAACTCTCAAACAACCCCCCTTTTACACAGAGACAGGACAGGAAGGGGAAAACCGGTTGTTGTGTCCATTCCCCTTTGTCTGTTCATTGCCAATAAACTCGATTTTTACGTGCTTGATCTACGAGGCGCTATAAATCGGTGACTCAATCTACATTCCTCACCAAACAATTCACTCCGCTTACCCTGTGTCTATCCTCGGTCAAGGTCACAGACATAAACATAATAAAAAGACGATAAAAACAAGGCGGGAGAGGGAAAGGGAGAACCAAAAAAAGATTCGCCGTCTGCAGCACTCAAAAAGGAAAAGAATCACTCGCATACGCATTCCATTTCATCTCATCTTGTGTGGCCTACTATCGGACCCTCAAAAGGAACAATGGCCGCCACTACAGACCCCGAGTTTCCCTGCTCAATGTAAGCCCACCCATCCCCGTCCCCTGGCAACATTGGAACAATAAACAACAACAAAAAAGACAGATGCAGACGAAACATGACCAACATTTCTTCTCATCCACTCATTTTCTCCATGTTTATGTTATCGTAAACTCACGCTAAACTGACAAACCCCCTGCTAACCTATAATCTGCACCTCTTCCACCA
>JABFFC010000182.1:2346-35343 GCA_013623535.1 Fusarium penzigii | reverse complement strand
TTTTTTTTTTTTTTTTTTTTTTCTCACACTTTTTTCTTTATCCCTATGTCGCCTTCGGGCCTAGGCTCAAGATTCGGGTTGCAATCGGAGCTGGGGCAATATTACAATTTGTGGCGACGGATACAGTGTCTCCTAAGTGATCCTAAGACTACACATAGGTCTTATTCCACAAAAGTCTTAGCTAAACCAATCATAGCCCTATAAAGCTTAGGATAAAATGACCACCAGCTCTTATCGATATGTCAGCAGGCTTGGAGGGGTCAGATAACATGCCCAGGTCCCTTACTGCAGGGCAAACTTGCTGATCGCTCCAAGTTTTTTTTTTTTCTTGCTGCTTGTGCGGGGGAGGTTGAAACCCTGACATTCTCGTGACACTGAAAAGAACGTTGTAAAGTACACATGGCTGACAACGATTGAAGCTTTCTCAATCGACAATGTTGCAGATTCATGTCTGATTCAACGGGTGAGCACCGCATGTAACAGCGGAACGTCTGCCACGTTGAAAGTCGCTCATTTCTTTTACTGTCTACTACAGTGGTGTACGTTCTTTACTTAGGTACTTGAAGCAACCTTGACGTTTTGGAGTCTTTGATATAAACACACTGTACGGCCACACCGAGAAGTGGGGTGCGATGCCGCGGTTGGCCACTTCATTTGCCGCCAGACTCGACCTGTTGGGTACCATGTAGACCAACCTGACTATCAAAATGTGGACATGGCGAGATATGCCAAATCCATTAGACGTGATGTGATGTGACAAAAAAGATTTCTGACTCTTGCGGCAATAAGACGATATTCTACTGTACATGACACCCCGATATACAGTATCAGATGGCAACGCACAGTCTGTTCTGAAAAGACAAGAAAACCTCGTACGGTACCGGTACGAGGTCAACGACCCATTGACGACCCACGTGGGCGGCAAACTGGTTGGAGGCAAGAATGCTTGAATCCCCTTACTCGCATGCAACTGTGATGGCTGCCATCTGACTCGGCTGTCAACTTTCTCGAATACTTCCCAGTCTAGTTAAAGCTTGACGAGTTGATCTAGCTGGGTTCACTTGTATCGAAAAGTGTAGTTTCGAGTACTACTCTAACTTCACTAGGATATATATAACAAGCAATATTCAAGATCGATCTCCTTCTGGATCATGAGTAGTTGCGACGGTCACTGATTAAAGATTGACATTACTCTGAAATCAACTGTTGGAAAGGAAATAGTGGCCAAAGACTGCATAAGACCAAGACTGCATAAGACCAAGACTGCAAAATAGACATGACTTTCTTCAATTCCCATCAGCCCCTTTACTTATTCTTTGGTGTCAATCCCAGTTCCTTAGCCTCTTCAGCCACCGCCTCCCCAATCGTAGACTTGAGTGACGGCCCCTTTGGCTCCCAGTTCAGATACTTTCTCGCCCTCTCAGCCTCACCCTTGGAGTTTGCGCCCCACGATCCGGCCGACACGAGACCCGTCTTGGTCACGTCTTCCAATGACACCGACTTGGTCTTGGGCTCCGGCAGGTACCCCTGACGGTAAGCTTCCTCCGCGATCCACTCGGCGACGTCGGCCCATCGGTGCTCGTCCGCCCGCGCAAAGAAGTATCCGTGCTTGCCCCAGATCTCGGGGTTGTCACGCTTGGACGGGTCTTGTGTGGCTTCGACGAACTTGTTGAATAGGTCGGCAAGATCCTCGATGTGAACGTTGTCCCACTCTGTCTTGCCGGCACCAACGATGGGTGCGAAACCAAAGTTGAACGTAGTACGGATGAGGTTGGGGACCTGGATGCTACGCTTGTTGGCGGGACCGGTACCTTTTCCGTAGATGGTGGGAGGCGCCACGATCAGAATCTTGACGGCATCTGAGCTGGCTGCTTGGACGATCTTGTCGACATCTCGGTGCGCGGCTGAGTCGGGTAGGCTAAGGAGACGATCAATGTCCTTGATGTCGTTGTATCTTTGTTCCTCGACGGGGGCTTCTCCGGAACGGTTGTTGGCAACATCGTACCATGTCAGAATACCAGTCCCTGATAGATGAATCCAGTAGCCTGGATTCTCAGCGCTATGTCCTGCCTCAAGGCCTTTGGCGATGGCCCTGGCAGCAGATGAGGTGTCTGCGGATTCAGCAGTGTCTATAGACAAGTCAGAGATGCCGAGGTCATGGTAGTGAGAACTAAAAACATACGTAGAACAACATCGGCTTCAGCAGCAGCTTTTTCAATAACGGACTCATCGTCTAGGTTTCCATAGACAAACTTGACATCGGGGTACTTTTCAGAAACAGTCTTTGCCCGGTCCTCGTTACGAACAAAGAGAGTGTAGTCATAGTCTGGGTGAGCATCATGAATCTTGGCAAAGGCAGAGCCGCCGATGTAGCCTAGACATGTATTAGCGGGAGAATTTGTTATTGACTTTCAAGGTCATATACCAGTAGCGCCAGTTCTGTGATGTCGAATTAGTTGTGTTTCTGAGGAGAAAGAGTTGAAAGACTCACACAAAAATCTTGGGTGCCATATTAAATTGTGATATGAAGTGGTGTTATAGACAGTAAGTATATAGGTTTGCTAATTAGAAATTTCAAGTAGTCAACAAAATAGAAGAGTTGACAAGATTTATATCATTTATTCATTTAGTGATTTCTAATCAAGCTTCACGTTGGGTAAATATTTAGCAAATACTCACTTTGATCAGGTCCTATCATCATGTAGAGCACGTCAGCGGGGAAATTGACATCATCATATTGGAATCTCATCGAATGTCGTGCTTGTGGCATCATCTACCCAAGAACTCTCTCTCTCTCCAGGGACACCAGAAAAATACACGAAGGGATTTGTTATCCAGAACATGGATGAATAAGCAAGTCAAGTCAGTGGTAGATTTCCGTAGATAGGTAGGCTAAAGGAGTTGAATTCCGAAAGAGAGAAAGCTGATTAAGATTGACGTTAGTGACATTTACATCCTCCAGACCATTGACTTACCCTACAAGCAGAACAACCTCGCAACACCATCTCTAAAAAACCATGATACTATAAGACCGTTATCTAATTGCTTTGAATTTATTAGTATAATTACATACAATCACTTTCAATGTCTTTTTTTTTTTTTTTCACACGTTATTAAACAACCATTGCCGGTACTTGCTTGTGATGATGACTCTACCACTCACAACCAGCTCGTTGGAACGCCATCTAGCCAACACTCACTTCTGTTTACCAAACTCTGCTCACCACAACCACACCATTAGCTCTTATCATGTATCCCTGATCCAATGAATCTCCAAAATCTTAAGCACAAATGTTTCAAGAAGCGGGGATATGCTTGCATAGACCCCACGGCTATAGCATGAATGCACATTTACTAGTAGTCCGGCTTCCCCCCTCATTGTCAACTTTCTTCTTCTCTTCTTACCATCTCGTTGACAATTGTCACATTCACAGGTTCTGTTATTTTATCTCCATTGACACATCCACGCTGACCAAGATGTCTGGAAACTACAACTACAAAGGCTCTGGCACCAACAGCCAGGTAAACACCATCTTCACAATATCCTTCTATTGCTAACACGAACCCCAGGGTAATCACTACTGCGCTCGTGACTACGGCAGCAGTGCTTCCAACTCCAACTCCTACCATTACTCCAACAAGTATGCTAGACTGCCTCTCTAAAGCATATATGCACGATGGATTAACCTGTCTATAGCGATGGCTCTTACTACTACTCCAACCCCAACGGGAGTACTTATCACAACAACGGTAATGGAGGCTCGACATATACGTCTCCCAGTGGTAACAGAAGCTCCTCCAACAGTGGATCATCCGGTAGTAGCAAGCGTTAAGTTTAATCAATACTTACCGTTGGGGATCAAAGACGCGGCGATGCTCTCCTGTCAAGTCATTAATATGGACTTCAGACTGTGCTTCGGAGGGAAACAGGTGACATCAGTTAATCACCAGATATGAAAACATCAAAGACAAAAAAGACTTCACTTGCAAAATCATTCATGGACTAGGACTTGCTTGAAAGCTTTTCTACCAAAATCAGATATCATACATAAGAATTCCTGTGAGCGGGGAAACCCAACCGCATCGCAACCTGCACTTAAGTAGATATGCTCCTTTGAAACCACCGGATGATTTATCACCATTGTTATCTTCCGTTGAAAATCTCAAATTCCGCTGTTGTGAATCCCCAGGTTTTCTTCCTCGCTTCTGTAATCTTTGCACTCCTTGATCGTGCCCCATTCTGGTCATGCTTTATAAGAAGTCATGCCAATGGAGAACAATGTGCCGGTGCTGTAAAGTCCAAAATGAAACAGTTTTCGAATGGCGGTATCTTCATTGTCCGCAAGGGAATTCTTTTCGATTAATTTGTTGTGTCTGCAGGTGAATTGTTGAAAGATCCCAATTCAGGCTGGACACCAATGGAAAAAAGCCGACTGAAGTCGTGGCTCAAAAAAAAAAGAGAGGAAACACCAGACGAACAGTCCAGTGTTGCCAAGGCATGTGCGGTGTTAGAACTGCTGTTAAGTTCCAGGCTCTGACTTTGCAAGATGTATCGTGAGGAGAGTCTTGCCAAAACGGCGGTAGAGCCTGGTATATATCGACAAAGACGAATATATGTCCAGTGGAAACCGTTGTGTATCGACTAAGAACTCGTATGAAACGATGAATGCTAGCGTGTATCGACTGAAAACCAGGATGTCGATGATGAAAAACCAGTAGAGGTCGACTAGAAACCAGTATATGTCAACTGAAGAGCAGTATATACGACGGAGAACCAGTATGTGTCGAACCAAAACTCGCGTAGTCGATGAACTGCGAGTGTCGATAGTAGGTTGTGAACGAAAACGAAGAAAGAAAATTCGTGATGAAAACCGGACGGTGAAATGCTCCAAAATAACAGTGGTGTGCGTCAACATGACAGACCGAAATGCGTGAAGAGAAAGGAAAAGAAATCATCAATCGTGGGTAACATGATACAACAGCAGCCAGAAAACGCTGACTCTGTGAAATGAGGAAGAAGAGAAAGGAAAAGACGAAAAGAAAGTTGCAGAAAGACGTTGTCGGGCTTCCAGGATCCCCAAAGGCCAGTCAAGCATGGGGATGCTTAGTCGGAACGACGATTCATGGCAAAATAGATAGAAGTGCTCGTGATGATGACAATGTAAATGACGAGCTGAACAAAAAACTGCTGCTTCAGACTTCCGCGCTGGTCACGACTGAATCTCTGAACACGTCCCTCGGTGTACCACGAGATGGTAGAGTCGAGATAACCCAGCATAGGAACCAAGCCCGCAAGGGGAATGATGAGAGAGGCCGTCATGGCAATGCCGAAGATGATCCTGACCTTGGGATCGTTGTCGGCCTCTAGATCACTGGGCTCACGGGTGTCCTGGGTCATAAAGACCTCATTGGTGGTTCCAAAGCTAAGATCCTGAGGGACGTGAGCTCCCACCGAAACGATCTGGTTGGGCCTGCTGCTTGCTCCGGTATTGTTCTCGTTGGCGTGGGCTCGGTCGCGGTTGCGAGCGAGGAATTCCTGCATACCGGTCAGGCTGTTGGATAAGGCAGTGAAGTCCTGCGACAGGCGCGCGTCAATGATAGGGTTACCTGAATAAGGAAGAGGAAGTGACGGAGGGGGGGTGGGAGTTCTTAGGATAGCCGAAGAAGAGACCAGCATCTCAGAGACACGCTCGCTCGCTGGTGGGAGTTAGCTTGATGATATTTGAGGGGTAGGATGCAGAAGAGTACTTACATTCACGGTTCAGGATGGCGAGGGCCTGGTGACGGGGATGTCGGTGAAGATGAACAACCTTGGTGGGCTCAATAGGAGGCTTAGGCTTGAGGAACTTGAACCGCTTGAGAGGGTTGAGTGACTTGGCAAAGGTAGACAACTCAATAGACTCTCCCTCGGCGGAAGGCTTGGGTTTGTTGGCCTCTGGCCCAAAGGAAATCGAAGGGTTGATATAGTCGTCCTCGCCACGCTCGCGGCGAATGTGTTGAACAATGGCAGCCTCGGGAAGGCTGATAAGCTTGCACCCCAGGTTGTGCTGAATCTCTTCAACGAACTCGTCATGAGGGACGTGAGCAGGGTTGGTTGGCATGTTGCGAGGCTCTCGAATGCCATGACCATAACGAGGCTGGTTGAAGATGTTATCAGGCAGCTGGGGAGTGTGGCGATGCATGTTCTGGCGGATCCGAGACCATCGGAAAGCAGGAGGCTCGTGTTCGAGGACGCTGGTAGCGTTGTGAGAAGCAACAGGTTCAGACTCAAGAGTCTGGTAGCTGCCACGTTCGGCATCTTCCTGTTGCTTAGCATACTGGTTACGCTTGTCCTGCTCGATCTGTTCCTGAGTGAGGAAGTAATGAGAAAATCGCGTAGCAGCATCTGTAACCCGAGCAGAAGGCTGAGTGATGTTGCGAGTGGCATTGTGTGGGTAAGCGAGGGGAATAGGCTTGGGGACAAGAACAGAAACATTGCGCTGACGATCGCGACGATGGTAGTGCTGGCTCTGGTCGTGGGGGTGACGACCATGAGGGTGCTGAATGATGCGTTCCTTGGAACCGTACTCACGAGGATTGTAATGAACAGGCTCGGGGCGAGTGACATCAGAAACATCAGCGAGGCTGCTTCCAGTTCCCTTGGCAAGGCTGATGCTGTTGTGGAACTCCTGCTGCATCGAGTCAAAGGGCCGTTCAGTAGTGACAGTCTGCCAATCACCCTCGGTGCCGGCCTCGGGACGAGGAGAGCTACCAAGCAGGGTGACCATGCCACCGCTCAGCTCGCGAGAGTTGGGAGGGATGGTGACCTGTCGTCTCTGGTTCTTGGAGACGTTGACTTTTACATCTTGCTCGACGTTCTAGTTCGAGCGGATAGCTGAAGAGTTGTAAAAGCCAGGAGGGGCGGGGAGTGGTTTGTTAGGACCAACGATGGCCTGGGGCTGCTTGGAGGGGCCAGCAATAGCTTGAGGGCGAGACGGGCCGGCGATGGCATGAGCCTGCTTGGATGGACCGGCAACGGCTTGGATCTGCTTGGAAGGGCCAGCAATGACTTCGGTCTGCTTGGAAGATCCGGCTACAGTCTTGGCCGAGACGGAAATATTAGTGGCGGCAGCAGGAGGAGGGGCAGCCGGGAAGCTGAAGTTCTTGATGTGCTCCTCATCGTAGGTGGGCTTCCAGCTATTCTTCTCAGGAACAGCACTGGTATTCTTCTCGGTTGTGGAAGGCGAATTCAAGACTTCCGAGTAGGGATACTTGTCGTAGTGGAAAGGGTCGCCGTAGGTGCTGCAAGAGACGCGGTTGTCTTCAGCAAACTTTGGAGGTTCGTCTTCGACCCAGATGGCTCTCTCCTTCCCTTTGCCTTTGCCTTTGTCCTCAACCTCGTGGACAGGCTCGATGTTGGCGTCAATGTGAGTGCAGTCAGCCTTGCAGTTGTCTTCATCACTGTAGATGGAAGAAGAATCAGCAAGACCAACGATGCGGGCGACATCGGGGTCGAGAGGTTCTCCAGTAAGTGTGTGATGAGCAAGCATGCGAATGCTTCGGACCCGAGTACCAGGGCTTGGGGCTCTACGGTCAGAGTACTTGGCAGATGGGCCGAGGTCAAAAGCGGGAATGACGGGAGATACGCTGCCTGGGCTGTGGACAGCCTTCTCAGTGTACCGCTGGGAAGTTTGCTGAACAAGCTGGTTGGGTGGCTGGGCGAAGTTTCGCTGACGGCGAAGTGCTCTCTGGGGGATTTCAGGGACTTCAGGAATCTCTGGGATAGAGTCATCCTCTATGAATTCTTGTTCGGCAATTTCGGTTTCCTAGTCCGAAGCCGCCTGGTCATCAGCGTCACCACTGGGGCAAGAAAAGTCTTCATAGACGGTGAAGTCCTGTCGATCACGTTCCTCGCGCTGACGACGGCTGACAGAAGGGCCGGTGAGGGCCCGTGGTGCAGGATAAATCTCAACAGGAGGTGGTGGTTGAGGGTCGCCAAGAGAGATGTGGGATCTCATGTAGGAGAGATCCTCAAACGCAAACCCAGTTTGATCCGGATCAGAGTAAGGGTTCGAAATGTCTCCATGAGACATTAGGGTCTGCTCATGACCCTCATGCTCCTCGTGGCCATGAGGACCACGACCAGGCGAGCAAACATTGGAAGAAGACACCCCGGGGGGCTGGGAAACATTAGCTACGAGAAAATAAAGAGAGATGGAAACGTCAAAAGACGTACCGAATCAATAGGCCGCATCATCTCAAGTGCAAGAAGCAAGTAAGACTCGAGGCTGAGAACAGAAACGATGCTGTGTAAACAACAGAGAGGAATCGATATTGGAAAAACGCTGCTTTACTGCTGCAAAGTTAGCCAAACCACACAACGCAGGGGGGATTTCGAAACAAAGTCGAGGAAAGAAATGTTTCAGGATGAAGAGGAAGAAGTTACCGCTGAAACTTTGCTACTAAACGTTTACGTTCTTTGGAAAAGCTGGCTAAGATAACAAGGAAATGAAGATATCGTGAGAGAGTGACGATGAAGAAGGTTGTGAAAAAGGATGAAGGGTGAGGGAGGAGAAGAGAAGCGAGAGGGGCAGAGCCTTGTCTGTTTTCTATTGTTTACCCAGATTACGCTGCTATGAAATCATGCTTTGTGATTCGTCGAGCTAGCCGGTGCGTTGAACGCGTTTGCACCTCGAGAAAAATTGCCATCTTGGTTGGGATATCAAAGATTGATTGTCAGTTCTTGACAGTTGCAGGCACTTGAGGCTCTCCCCGATTGGGGACGAACGTCGTTGTCAATCTACATAGTGGCGGGGAGGGTTTTTACTGCTCTATCTATCCACTGTAATCCCGGCATTTACAGTGAGTGGTACCTCGTTTGCAAGGAGAGCTGGGGTCGAGGCTGACGTCGAAGGAGTTACTTGTCACAGCCCTCGAGAGGTTTGCAAAGACTGCATCGATATCTTCTTGAATCACAAGGAAACTCACTGTTAGTGGATGCTATATTCTCGGATAATCTGTCACCCTCCTGCAGCAATCTTATTTGTCCAATTCGTGTGATACAACAGATGATCGTCTGGGTAGACTCTAAGTTAGACGTCCAGTCCAGCCCAATGTGGGGTTCAAGTTTTGCAAGGCCAGGTCTAGGTCCAGCTGGGTCCAGGTCCTCCATAGTTCTAATTTGACGGGGTCCAGCATCAGACCACAAGAACCTCCACTACCTACAGTCCAGTACAGTAGCTACAGTACATACCGGTACGGTACAGCATACAGTACCGGCAGTAGCTGGCGGTATTCAAATCTTCAAAGCCCCGCGTTTACAACATCTCATCACGATCCCGGACACTCGTATGTGGGCATGCAGGATAGATCTGTACTCTTTTAGCAATATCCTTCTTCTTTCAAACATAGCATTCTTCTCTTTACAGTGCCCCTCTATCATCGTTATCTGTCATTATCTTGCGTCTAGACCCAGCTCGCCTGGATAGATTAGACTAGACTCAGTCTTCGTCTCCCTCGCTTATCGCGATAATACCATCTCGCCAACCCCATCTCAGAGCACAGTACTGTACTCTACATAATTACCCCAGCCTTGCACGACCTCTCCAACTCCACTCCAAGAACCAAGATCATCATATGCCAAGACACACTCACCACTCCCCATATCTCACTCGTTGATGAGCTGAGGCAACTCTTCTGCCATTCGTTAACTCTCTAAGAATTGTACATCTTATTTCCCGACTATCCGAAAAAGGCCACGGCCTAGTCATGACTCCTGGTCACGCATCTCATAGTCTGGATGAACTTCCGGATGAGATTCTTCTACAGATATTATGCTGTGAGCACTTCACCTCCTTGCCCATCTACTCGTAAATACTCAAGTTAACTTCTTAGACCTTGACCCTCATCATCTGCCCAGGCTTCAGCTAGTCTCACGCAAACTACGGCATGTCTGTCTAGACGATGAACTATGGAAACGGCACTGTTTTGAGTGTTCTATGTGGTATCAATCTCTTCAAAACAGACGCAGGTTATACGATGTCTCAAGCCAGTCTGGTCCCTCATCACCCCTAGACAAGAGGAAAAGCGACGACACTTCAGGTTTGGATACCCTAGCGTCAGAAGACGATCTAGACGGACAACGGGATATGGAACGACTTCAGATGCTCCAGGACATGGCCAACTGGGACCCAGCATTTCCCGATGAAAATGTCTCATGGTATGATGAGTATATCCAGCGTCACGGCCCGACAAGTGTCAACTGGCTCCAGATCCCGCAAACAACAGAGTGCGGACTTCGACGACCCATCGAAGCCCGGGGCGTAGCCTTGTTCAATCCTAACAACGGAGACGATGGCCTCGGATCTTTACTAGCAGTGTCACCACTAGACGACGGTTCTGTGTGTCTGTGGGATGTCAACGGCAGTCGAGGGAGAAGGGGCGGGATTTTGGCTACAAGTCGGCCCGACATTCTCTTCTTTGACGGCAGAGGTGACCAAAACACACGGCGTTCAAAAAAGATCGACACTGGAGTGACAGAGTGCGTGAGTGTGAACCACAACAATCGCAGGGCTGTATTTGCGGTACAGAGTCGTATGTTGAGTCCTCAAAGAAGCAAGTCGGTGGCACTACTGACCACCTTCTGAGCGCAGATCTCATCGAAGTCGACCTAGAACGCCTTGAAGTTGTCAGCCGGGACTCCTTCGAATGGTCCATCACGGCGCTATCTCAGATTCAGGATGGATTGCCGATAACAGTAGGAACATCGTTGGGGATTCATCTACATGACTTTAGAGCACCATCAAACATACACGACGACACGGTGGAACGGCTAGACGGGCCAAGCCTCGACGGCGACAATCCCTTCAAAGGCATTTTCGACACAAAACCGCTCCCACCTTATGCCTCGCTGTCTCAGCCTACGCCGATCAGCATTCTCCACCTACCTAGCCCCGCAGGTGACGGGACGGTCTCGGACGACATTTACGTTGCAGGACGCTTCTCCAACATCCTTCACTATGATCGGCGTGTGTTTCCCAAGATTGTAGGGTCCATCTACTCAGGATCCAGGCTGTCGAGCCTCGCCGCCCTGCCTTACCCCTTTTCTACGATGGATCACGAGGTACGGCGACGGGGGGAGCTCTCGGCCGAGAGGGTTGAAAAGTGCAAGATGGGCAGCGGGCGCACTCTGATCGCCGGTGGGGAGTACAAGACAAAGGGATCACTGGAGTTGTACGGGTTAGGGTCTGTTGACGATCAGGTGAATGGGGCTGTTCAGCAAAACTCAACCATGAAGAATCGCTTCACGGCAGCGTCGTCTATCATCCTTTCTGTGGTCAACCACGGAACGAAGATTGCGTTTTCCGACGGAGCAGGACATATTAAATGGTTTGAGCGAGACGGCTACACAGAATGCCGTAGAATCAAGATCGGACACAGCGACGTACAGACGCAGCCATCCTTGTTCGCCAGCATGCCTGGATCCGACGACCTCGCTCGCAAAATCATCTCTACGCAGACACAGCATCGCGAACGACCCAACGAGGACAACGTATTGTTCTGGACGGGGGATAAGCTAGGTATGGTAAGCTTCACGGCAGACGCATTGTTTACGAGCCAAGACTTTGAGGATCGGAATTCGGAAGAGACCAAAGATGAGGAACAGAGAAGGGAGTATCGGGAGAGGATGAGGGATGCGTTGGTGAAGCAGGCGGATGAAGTGAGATTTGTCCGAGGATTGGGGTTAGGAAGTTGAAGATCTTGTCGTTGGCTGTAGGTACACGAAGACTGAGAAAAAGGATAAATTTGAGTTTGCATAATGATAAAACTGATGATGGTGCTGATTCACCTTGATTTTCTTTTCTCTTTGCTTAGACGCCGTTGATGCAGATGCACCTCGGTTCGTGTGGGACATTCTGGATAAGCAGAGGGACAGACGACTGTGTTTGCGGAAATGGTGAGGCGGTCTTTCGGATATGAAATAGAAGGATATGCAAGGTTGTCGTTGTATAACGAACAAGCATCAAGCTGGAAGAAATGGCA
Organism: Fusarium penzigii; assembly: GCA_013623535.1. NCBI lineage: Eukaryota > Fungi > Ascomycota > Sordariomycetes > Hypocreales > Nectriaceae > Fusarium > Fusarium penzigii. The sequence continues at coordinate 23,322 of JABFFC010000182.1, read as the reverse complement.
TGATCCACGAGTATGGGACATGTTGTGAAATGGTATACAGACGTTGAATGATAGACAAGTACTTTGTAGAAGAGAAGATAACGAAACCCGGTCACGAAAAAAATGTTGAGATTATCTCGACTTCAGCTGCTCATGGCGTAATTTCATCATGGTCGATACCAATACGCAATGCTTCCCATTCATAGTAATCTCCACTCTATGTGTTCTTCCTCATTTCACTGACGCAAAGTTTAAACAAGTGTCAGTGTCAAAACAAAAAAAAATAGCTTGCGAGGCTTTCAAGGTCTTGTTGGACTTTACAGGGGGTGGTGGTCGAGCACAAGTCAGGGGTTCAGGTGCTTGAAAAGACAGGGCAACCAATCAAGGTTGGTGAGGGAGATGTGTTGACCAATCATTGGTGCATCTTGGGGTTTGTTCTAAGCATGGACTTTGATCCTGTTTGCTGTCAAGTTCGAAGATAGATTGATATCTGTGTGTGATCTGTCTGTACCTGGCAAGATGGACAGAGTCAGGTTGAAATGCATCACTAAACGAAACAACAGAAGAGATGAAGAATGACCTCGTCTACCACGCAGCCCTGGCAATAGACCCTGCATCTTCTTATTTCGTCTCCCCGAACACCAAAGATATTAGCGCCGGACCCCAAAAGAAAAAGGCGGCAGCGGGACTATCGGCAAGTGGGAATCCCTGAACCATAGCTTCGGATCTTTACGAGTTTCCGTCATGATCAAATGTTAAACACAAAAGCCCATCTTTTTGTTTTTTTCCAAGGCGAAATTCCCACATCGAATAGCTAAGATTTGCAGGTGGGAATATAGTGGCTACCAAAATGTTGTGAGATTTGGCTCTCAAACACCATTCGCAGAGAGATAGAGAGGGTTCCCCATCTTGCATTGGAAAATATCTGTGCAGAGTGAGGCGTGAGAGAAAGAAGGACTAGTCGCGTGTCATCCCATGTTTTGGTAGAAAGCAGCCAGAGATTCTGCAATCAATGAGGGTTGTGTGTATTGACAGGCGGTAGAAGGAGCCAAGCAAAAGAAGACGAGGACAGGGGTTGACCCAGTAAGGGAGAAAAGATTTGGATGCGTTGTTGGCCAAAAAGGTGAATGAATGGCGTTGGATAGAGAGACGGGAGAGATCTGGGGGGATATTGGATGTAATGAGTTGTGAGTTGTAAACGCTGCAGCTTGCTTTACTTTTCTATCTCGACCATGGTTGATTCCAGTGCTGCACCTATCTGGTGCTTATACGGCCACGACATCCCATATAATCGACATCACATACCAGTATATGCCTTGCAAGCCTTGAAATCCATCACGATAATATACCATACATGCCCATAAACCCCCCTTCCCCATCTTGCTTCGCTCCGTCTCCATACTAACATCAAACGCCCATCCCATCCCATACCTTTTAACTTACCCATTGCTCTTCTAACCCACTTTGCAAAACCCCCCCTGGGTCTTTGTCCACTCTGTTCCAAGGATCTTGTTTTTCTAAATCGATCGACAAAAGCTTCCCTTGAAAGAACACACGATTTTTTAGAACAGCACATACAGTGGTGTCCAGATATACACACATGATGGGGAAGGGAATACAACTTTGAAGAAGCGATACCCCGGCGAAGATTAAGAATCAAACTAGACTTGGTTATCTTGTCCTGTCTTGACTTGTTCGAGAGTATTAACCAACCTGGTCTCTTCTTCTTGCTCTTCCTCCTCTCTTCCAGCACACCCAAATCTCTTTCCTTTTTATTTTTATTCTTACCCTTTCTTCTCATCTCGTTCTTATTAATCTCCTGGTTGCCAACACTCTTACCGCTTTGACGTTCCGTAACCAGCTACCTCTTTAATTATTTTTCATTTGTTGCTTTTTTTATCTACTTACTCATTTATCCATTTATTTCCTGTATAGCATTTCCGTTGTTCACAAATTCCTGAGTCATCCATCATCATTCCTTCCCTTGGACCACTTTTGACTTGTCCGCTGTTTCCTTTTCCTTGGTTCCGCCACCGCATTCGGCTACACCGACATCTGCCGCTGTCAACTCAAGGGGGGCGAATATACAACTCAGCAGCAACAACAACATCAACATCAACATCAACATCAACATCAACCATAATCAAAGACGAAATATCACTGTCATCATTCATTTGCATATTGAGTTTACTCCCGAAGAGGAAATCAAAGTTGCTTCTTCTTTCTTTTTTTCCTCTTACACAGATCACAAAGCCACAACATTTCTGATTTGCAGCAACATCAGCCAGCATTCACCCCAACCTCAACTAGCCAGCAGATCAAGGGAGGACCACAGGCACAGACACATCCCGTTGTACTTGTACCACATGTAGTCCAACGTCACTCCCTTTTCATGCTTCCCTTTCCCTCATCTCTCTTAGCTTCTAACAAGCCTCTGGCTCGACAACTCTCCCTAAGCATGTCCCATGGCTTTTTGGGTGGTTGACCGTGGTCGTCCGCCTACCACTGCTGCCAGTCATGCCCTCTATTATGTAGGCGGCAAGCGGAGAGTAAGTCAGTCTGAGGGCGGTGACGAATTCGTTTATACATCAAAAAGGACTCGATTTGAAGATACTGCCGGCTTTGATAATGTTGTTCCTTATCATGTTTATGATAACAGGCCTCTGGCCGAACCAAGTGGTCATGCCTCGGTTTATCCATCTCACCGTCACCATGATTATGACATAGCTCATGACGACCACCATAGCATCGCCAGCCAACATTGCACGCTTCGCAATGAACATAGACCCGGCGTCGTCATCAGTCACCATCACGACTCCTCAGGCCCCTACAGTCGTTCTCACAGCGCCCCAATTGATGAGCATCTCATCTACTCAGATCATATTCACAACACGCCACCTCCCTCCAACCCACCACTAGCTGGCAACCTCGCTTTTCTCGTTATTCGCGAGTGCCCACCGACTCCTGGAGCACCTGAGGTACCTAATGTCGACCGTCTAGGTCCCCTAAGACCTCTACCCGTCGACTCTTGTCCCATGGAACGTACACAATCCGGCATATCCATCTCATCGGATACAACTCAGCAGTCCCTAACTCCTTCAACCGAAGACCACGACATCAACTTTCTTAGTGATCACGCCGCCTCACGTCTTGTCGTAGATCATGTGGATGCTGGACTCGGCTCTGGACGCAGACGACACCATTACCGTTCTGATTCGCGACACGCTCGTATACTTAAGACTCTCATCAACCCCAAATCCCGTGCTTCCGACTTCCCCTTGGATAACGACGCCCTGCGCAGCATCTTCCTAGCTGCCAACGAACTCTTCTTCGATGATCGTCTCACTGGCCGCGTCACTTGGGACTGGAGTCATCCCGCCAGCGCCCAGTATCAAGCTCACATTGTCGGAACTACAGCTGTACGGCGTTCTCGTCAAGGTGGATACGAAACTCTCATTGTTCTCTCATCTCCGATACTCAAGGACACTAAATACAACCGTCGTCTTCTCATTTCAACCTTTCTTCACGAGATGATCCATAGTTACCTATTCGTCGTCTGCGGTCTCAAAGCCCGCCATGAAGGAGGCCATACCGAAGGTTTCCGCCTCATCGCCAACAAGATTGATAGTTGGGTTGGGCGAGGTTATTTGCGCCTGGGTGAGATGGATGCTGACCTCGAGCACTTTCGTGAGCAACCCTGCTCATCGAATAGGTATCGTGAAAGAGGCCGCAGTGCTGATGCTTGGCGGGAAACACATCATCATCACCACGACACTACACATAAGAATTGTGATGACTGGACATGGCATCAACAGGAGGGTTTTCTGGCGCGCGGGCCTCGAAAAGGTCTTTCACCATACGTTTACTAGCTCAGCAACAAGCCCGACCTTGTTGATGGGCTCTTTTCTCAATCGGCAATCGATTTTTCTCCCCCCCCCCCTCTCGCAAATTCGACACATATCTATGACACCTGGACCATTTATCATTCCCTCTTCGATATTATCTACACTTGATCTCACCTTCTTTCCTTTGTATTTACACCTCGGTTGACGATAGCATTTCTTTCTGGGATTATACCATGGTTGCATCACGGACAGGATAGGAGCATGGCGGTATCACTTCACAAATGGAAAAGCGGGAGATACAGATCGAATCATGCATAGAGTTATTGGTGCTGTTACAATGAAACGATACCCCTTGTGGCTTTTAGTCTTTTTTACGTCAAAGAAGCAGTCCCTTTCTCAATGACATGTTATTTGTTATCTGTCATGGGGCGATAGATTGCCAGGAATGGACGGGACTCCTGTCACTATAAATTTATACATTGCAGAGATATTAAAAAAAAAAAAAAAAACACTTTTGATATAACATACTACCTCATTACATGTCATCCTCGTGAATCAACGCCGTATATGCAAAATGAGATGCTGAATCCGATACAGATACCAAACGCTAGTTCTCTTTCATAAACTGCCACACGATGAAAGAAAGACTTACCCAATATGAGGGTGAGTGTTCTTTCTCACTATCGTTGTTTTGGCTGACACTCCAATTCAGGGTCTTCTATAAGAATCTAGGTTCGCGTTAACAAGCTATGTCTCTAGGCGTTGACCGTCCCGTAGTTCTTCTGCTGCGACTTTCCACCGTCTATAGGCTGCAGGTTCTCATCTTCCGAATCCGACGCGATGGCAGAATCGTCTGGCAGCAACAAGGTGGACTCTGATGATTCATCGCCATCATCGACGTCACTGTCGTCTCCCGGAACAGATGGACCGTCACCTTCGACGATCATGAATGCGGGAACAGCGCCCAGGATGGCGAAGAGCATGAGATAAAACCAGGCAGCGACGATATAGCCATTCTCAGCGCCCCAGGTGAATACAGCACCAGTCGAGGCAGGACCAACAGCCCGACCAATACCGCTGAAGGTTGTGGCGTAACCGTTCAATGTGCCGAGGACGGTAACGGAGACGCACGAGTTTGTCAGGAGGATGGTGGTTGAAGGGAAAGCGACAATGATGGCAGCAGCTTTAAGGAGCATGACAAACATGAGAGCAATGATACGGCCCTGGTGGGTCGGAAACAGGACGCAGTAGGGCGTGAGGAAGTAGACCAAGGGCAGAGTGATACCTTGGTGACGGTTAGCCATGTTATAGTGTCAACTGACATTGTTTAGCACCAAGAACTTACAGCACGATCGGAAACATCGCAAGAGACCAAAGCGAGCAACCAAGGCAGGGTAAAAGACGAACTGAATAACGCCACACACAAGTCCATACACCATAAAGATGGTACCAATCTGGCCAGGTCGCATACCAAAGCCGCCAGAAAAGTAAAAAGGAGGCTTAAAGTTCTCTGGCGTCTTGTCTTCGACAGGGTGGCTCAGGAACACGCTCAGATTCTGGTCGTAGGCAACAGAGTGGAAGGCGAGGAATGAGTAAGCAAGAAGGTTCAGAACAGTCTGTCTAGTAAAGACACTTTCACGGCCAGTCTCCTCTGGTCTATGACGGCGCTTGGCGGAAATGGTATCGTCAGCCAGTAGAGGGGCGGTAGCTTCACCGTCTACAAAAGATCGTCGACGAGTAGAAGGGGTAGGGGGGTTGAGCTTGAGGGAACGAGCAATGCGTTTTCCAACAAGAAGGCCACGGTCCGGCTGGCCTCGCTTACTAGGTAACGTTTCCTGAAAGAGGTTAACGATTTTGTTACAGCAGAAGTAGGTAGTTTGATCGGGGATTCCTTACCTGCAGGAAGAGGGTCGCAGTCATAACTGAGATGAGGAAGAACACAGTCAAGACGAGGTTGGGCAGAAGGAAAGGGAATCGTTTGAAGAATTCGATATCACCAAAAAGGTCAGGGAACTGTTTGGCTGGTTGGGCAAAGAAACCCCCAAAAACAGGCCCAACAACAGAACCGATACTCCATACCAGAGGCATAACGGAGAAGGCTCTAGGTTGCAATTCCTTATCTGTGATCATTTCTGCAACCATGGTTCGGATGATTCCAACTGCACAATCTGTGTAAGCAAGGAGGGGTAAAAATGGTGGGAGTCAACTTTTTATCACATACCGTTTCCGTTACCACCGCCCTGAATTGCTCTGACAGCGATGGCCATGGGTAGGCTGGTTGACATTCCCCATAGAATAAAGCAGACCATGGTGGTTAAAAGACCCGCGATGATGGTAGGTTTACGTCCAAACTTATCGGATGCTCTACCCCATGCCACAGCGGTGATGCTCTGTGAAATGGAAAAGACACCAGAAGTAAGGCCAGCCCAGCGAGCAACCTTATTCTGCTCGATACCAAAACTCCGTATCATGACTGGGAGGTAAGGGAAGACGGAAGTATAAGCCATGGGCTCTGCGACTCTTGCCACAGCTGTATTTTGTTAATCATTGTCAGTTAGCGATTGAAAAGAAAAGTCAATAGAGGATGTGAGTCAAGATGAGCGTGGAGAGTGCAGAATCGGTTGGAGAACGTATAAGTGACTACATGACTGATGCAAGAAAGTCAGAGTGCTGTCGTAAAGCTGGATAACAATACCACAGCGTTTATTCTCTAACGCAGACTCTGTATGGATGAAGCGAAATACAACTCACCCAGAATTACCAGTTGTTGAACTGGCAGCTTCGGCTTTGAAGCCTGTGGTTTAGACGTCATGGTTGGTGATATCGATGATGTGTGGAGTAGGTTGTCAACCAAAGATGAGGGTCCAAGCGGTCAAAGGAGAAAGAAAAAGAAACAGGCGAAAAAATAGATAAGATAGAAGATAGAGGCTCGTCAGAGGTAATAGCAACGAATCTAAGTATATTATTTGAGTGATATCAACCAGCCAGGCATGAGACAGAGCAAGATGTCATGAAAAAGTTTACAGGACAAGATAATCATGAAGGGGGCAAAAAAAAAGGAAAAGGAAGAAGAAGAAAAAAAATAAAAGCTCCGATGAAAAAGGTGAGGTTCAAAAAGCCAAGGCGGAAAAGACAAGGAAGGTACAGTGGCAGCGTGTGCTATTCCACTTTGCTCCAGGTTGGACGGGGAGTCAATACGCTAGGGGGGGTGGTATCGACCACTAATCACGGTCAATGGGGCCGGGCTGAGCTGGGGCTGGGGACGGTAAATACTGCACATCAAGTGACGCTCGAGTTCTTCGAGGTGAAGCAGTTGATGATGTGACTGGTAGACTGAGTACAAATCAATAGAGTGCGGTTTTTAGGCGTTACCTTATCTACTGAATTATCTGAGAGTAGGAACTGCTACTGTATCACAATATGATAATATGATTTGCACCCATGCTGTCTGTTTAGGTAGCTGAATATCTGCACTTTTGGAAACGACATACAACATATAAGTCAGTACAGTCATCATCACTCTCCCGTCCTGTGTAACCTCCATGCATGCAACACTCCCGTCTTGAGCTAGTTTTCCATCACAAGACTTGAACCTCTGCATTGGAAAGGGAAAAAATGGGGGGAACTAACCACGCATCTTATACTGGACTGTCACAGTACTGTCCTGTAATTGCAGGTGTTGTGTGGGATGTGGGATCACGGGTGTCAGCCGTTGCCGCAGATCAACACCATGATGCATATCGGAATCAGCGGAATGCACGTCAGTTGCATTTATATAAATGTAGGCGGCGGACGTGGAAGCTGGAAGATCTCTAGTGACTGTACAATGCTTTCAGATAGATATCTCATCGATTGCAAAAATGTCTCCTTTCCTTTAACATCCCTCTGACCCCTGCCCATCTTTCACGATGAACCCCATCTCTCTTGTCTCTTCTAGTTCATGCATTGGCCGTGCTAAACCCGACTGCCAAAGTCCCCGCCCGTTCATGAAGAAACGACATTGGCGCCGAGTTCGGATCCTTGGTTTTATACCCGCGGGTACCCAGGATGCATCCTACCTATCCGCCCAATTATTAATAATAATCCAGTTCATAGTCCACCCCCAGTATTTAATGTGGTTAGACGTCGAGGGTGGCAGCGACTAACAATGCATCTCATTATATATTGACTACTACATATATGTAGTGTTCACCTCACACTAAAATCCAATAGGTTAGTAGTCAAAGAATTCAGTAGGTTCGGTAGGCTCAGTATAGTAGGCAGCCCGTATTATTAGTACGGAAAGAAAGCTGGAGAAGATGAGGGGCAGCTTACCCTTGCCAGTACTGTATCAATGGAACGTACCTGCCTTTCCAAGACAGTGAATGAATGAGGAGAATCCTCCAAAAAATGACATACGATTGGCCAATAACATCCTCTTCCCTTGACAACGTCATCGTCCATCCCATCACGCCTTGTAACGCTTCAGGCAACACAACGTCCATTCGTTTCCTCTAACATCTCATGATTTCTCCTCATTCTTTCCTTCATCTAACAAAACCCGAAATCAACAACATCCCGTCTTCCTTCACGAGCCACCATTTTTGAAGGAAGATAAATCCATATTCACATGTCATCCTCACAATGAGCCGGTTGTAAGTCCATCGATACCGATTTTCTCACCTGGCCTGTCGCTTCACACGCGTAGCTGGACCTCATTCACATACAACACGACGGTACCAATTCTTCTTGGAACTACTACCTGGAACTGTGAGACACTCAAAAAGTAACCACCACTAAAACCAAGTTCATCAATAGATCGGATCCAAAGGAGAAGATGGCCAACGAGCGGACCCCTCACATCCAGACCGTGCATGTTGCCCGCCCACGCCCAAGATATCCACACCAAACATGCCGTCGATTCTTCACAATTGCTTCGGCCTCACTCCTCATCTGTGGTTTCGTCACATTTCTGATTCAAGCCTTTGTCGTCTGGCCTTATCACCATCATCATCGCGGCAAGTCAAACCCTTGGACGCCCGGAAAGCATCTTGGTCCTGAAGAGCTTCGCAACATCCTGTTTGAGACCCCGGACCCCAAGAAAGCCGAGGAATGGAGCCGTTATTATACCTCAGGGCCTCATCTAGCCGGCGCCAACTACTCCCAGGCTGAATGGACGAGAGATCGCTGGGCTGAATGGGGTATCAATTCGGAGATCGTCTCATATGATGCTTATCTTAACTATCCAGTAGATGCAAGCGTCTCTGTCCTCGAAAAGTCTAAAGATTCCAAGCGCTGGAACACCACTTTCAAGGCGTCTCTCGAGGAAGATGTCATTGAAGACGATCCTACGACTTCCCTCGAGAATCGCATCCCTATCTTCCATGGCTATTCCGCCAGCGGCAACGTAACGGCTTCTTTTGTTTATGTCAACTACGGCACCTACAAGGATTTTGAGGATCTTGTCGATGCTGGCATCGAGCTCAAGGGTAACATCGCAATTGCCAAGTATGGAGGAATCTTCCGTGGTCTCAAAGTCAAGCGTGCTCAAGAGCTAGGCATGGTCGGTGTTTTGATCTACAGCGACCCTGGCGATGACGGTGAACGAACCGAAGAGAATGGATACAAACCCTACCCTGAAGGTCCTGCTCGAAACCCCAGCAGCGTGCAGCGAGGAAGTACTGAGTGGCTCAGTATCCGACCTGGCGACCCGTAAGACATGAAATTCTATTCCTTTGATTTTATGGAAACTAACGTTTTAGATCTACTCCTGGCTATCCTTCCAAACCAGGTGTTCCTCGAGTTCCCGTCGACGATGCCACTTCGTCCATTCCATCCATTCCCATCTCGTACCGGGACGCTTTGCCTATTCTCAAGGCTCTCAATGGTCACGGTCCTAAGGCGTCGGACTTTAACAAGTACTGGAACAAGAACCTCGGTCTCAAATACAAGGGCGTTGAATATAACATTGGCCCATCACCCAACACAACCGTCGTCAACCTTTACAACGAGCAAAAGTACGTTACAACGCCTCTCTGGGATGTCATTGGCATTGTCAATGGTACCATACCCAACGAGGTTATTGTTGTTGGCAACCACCGTGATGCTTGGATTGCTGGTGGTGCTGGAGACCCCAACAGCGGTTCTGCCGTGATCAACGAAGTTATTCGAGGTGTTGGAAAGGCGCTCGAGGCTGGCTGGAAGCCACTTCGAACCATTGTCTTTGCAAGCTGGGATGGTGAAGAGTACTCCCTCATCGGTAGCACCGAGTGGGTTGAGGAGTATCTTCCCTGGCTTTCCGAATCCACCGTTGCCTATGTGAATGTTGATGTTGGTGTTGACGGTCCCGAGTTCATTGCCTCTGCTGCACCTCTTCTCCACCAAATCATTCGCGATGTCACTCATCAGGTACCCTCACCAAACCAGACTGTCGAGGGCCAGACTGTAGGTGATGTCTGGAACGGCCGCATCACAACCATGGGTAGTGGTAGCGATTTCACTGCCTTCCAGGACTTTGCCGGTATTCCCAGCATAGACTTTGGATTCAAATTCAGCTCCAACAGTGCCGTCTATCACTACCACAGCAACTATGACAGTTTCTATTGGATGAGCAAGTATGGCGACCGTGGCTTCAAATACCACAAGACCATGGCTCAGATTCTCGGTCTCACCGTTGCCAAGCTAGCCGGCAGCGTCATCATCCCCTTCAACGCAGTCGAATACGCCGATGCCCTAGATACCTACCTCGACAAGATCGACGCTAAATTCGAGCCCACCCCCGAAATTCTTAGCGATGACGAGGTCTTCACATTGCGCAGTAGTGTGACTTCCGAAAAGGCTATCGGTAGTGAGAAGGAGTTCAAGAAGAGTCTGGAGGATATTCGCGAAGACCTAACTCTGTTACGCCTGAAAGCATCCGAACTTGACGAGGAGGCTGCTGGAGCCAACCGCCAGCTTGAGGAAGGCATCCCATGGTGGAACATCGTTGAAAAGATCAAACTCGGATACACAATCGTCAGAGTCAACAAGCGATACAAGTACCTCGAGAGGCACTTCCTCTACCAAGGTGGCCTCGATGGTCGTGACTGGTTCAAGCATGTTGTTTTTGCACCTGGCCTGTGGACCGGTTATTCAGGAGGTATGTAATATCAAAGCATCTCAGCATCGTTCAATTGCTAACATGGCTGCAGCTGTTTACCCCGGTCTCGATGAGAGCATTGATGCAAAGGACTACATCAACGGTTTGAAGTGGTCTGACATTATCAGACGCTGTATTGAGAACGCCATTGAAAGTTTGTCAGACTAAACGGGCCATGAAATGAAAATGTTGGATAGCAGACTGGATAACCATGTTGGAATAGTCTACATGAATGCTGCATGCAATTTATAAGTCTACTAGTTAGCTTGAATATGACATGAAGAACAATCCGAACCTCATTGGGAGACTCATGCCTGTCAATTTGTCTAGTCGACAGCACGTGTTGAACATTGCAAGTAATCTCGATCACAGCAAACCGGGCAAGCTTGAATTAGAAAGCAGGACGAGGCAGCCCCTCGCTTCTGGTATCAATTCTACCACTCATATAATATCGCTTCTATGAGTAAATCGTACACGCAAAAATCTGGTCTATATATCTCGCTTCAAAGACAATATTCCGTCTCTTTAAAACTTGTACACCTGCTCAGGGCTGTAGCCAAGCTCCTTGAGAGCACCCTTGAGCTCACCCTGGTCCTTGGGGCTGACCTTGTTGCCAGAGATGGCGTTCATCATGCCGGGAGGTCCGCAGACGAAAAGCTTGATGTTCTCGCTCTTGGGCTCGGGGAGGACCGTCTTGAGGAGGTCCTTGGTGATGTAGCCACTGTTGCCAACCCACTCCTTGGGAGGGTTGTCGAGCACGTAGAAGGCGCGGAAGCGCTGGGGGTACGTGTTTTCGAGCTCCTCAAACTGCTTCTTAAGTAGGATGTCCTCCTCGCTGATGTTGCCAAAGACAAGGGTGACCTTGGTCTTGTCGTTGGGGTTCTTGAAAATGCCGCGGGCAAGCTGGTACATGGGAGTGATGCCAGTGCCGCCGGCGATGAGACCGATGTGGTCGTGCTTGTTCTCGGTCCATTGATACTTGGGAAGAGGGCCCTTGATGTCGAGTCGCTGTCCGGGGACAAGGTTGTGCATGTGGGTGCTCATGGGACCATTGGGGTACTTCTTGACAAGAAGATCAATGAAGCCCTTCTCATCTATCTCTATTGTTAGACGCCGTCTCCTACAAGTTGCAAGACATAGCAAAACACACCTTCATCGCTGATAGGAGTATAAGGTCGGAGAGTAGCCTTCTCATCCTGGGGACCCTTGTACTTGGTCAGGATAGCACTGGCAACATGCAGACCGGAAACCTGATCGGGTTCAGGGAGCTCGAAGCGTAGACGCTTGGTGTTGTGGTTGACCAGCTCAACATCAGCAAGCTTGAGAGAAAGGAAACCCTGGTCGCCGCCGGTAAAGGCCTTCTTGGGCTCAACGCCGACAGCCTGCTTCACGTCGGCGGCAGCGGGCACGGAGGCACCCTTGCTGTAGTACCAGTAGCCGGCACCGGCGAGACCAGCGGCACCGGCGGCGAAGAGGATGGTGCTGGAGCCGGACTTGCTAGCCTCGGTGGAATACTGGCGAAGAGACTGAGATATGAGACGTCAGCAGCGGAACCAGGTACAGACAACATAGGATGATGCCATTATCAGCCAGAGCTTGATAATCAACTCTCTCTCTCTCTCTCTTTCTCTCTAACCGGGACATGATAAAGAACATTCAACATACGCGCTTCAGCGGCTGGACCGCACGGAATGTAGATCGGGAGAACATGATGCAGAATATTCCAATTTTTATTTGTCCTTCGTTGACCGAGACCAATTGAGAGCAATTGACCAATGTAAAGAGAATTGGGGGAGGAGGGGTGGGAAGGGAAGGCTCGAAGGTTTCGGGATGGCGAAAACGGGTGGTGACGTTGATGACGTTACGGGATCACGTGATATCGCGAAATAGATGAGTGTTGACGGTGTCAGGCTCGGCAATCCGGATATAAAGCTATCTGACCTAGAATGGGCGTTGGATCATAGACGTGTCTTGGATCCAGCAGATAACGTTATATACCAGTAGCTTTTACTGTTTGTAGATGCCAAAGGTTCTAGAGATGCCGAATCATTCAGTACTTCATGTCTTACACTAAACATCACATTCCACATGAAATTAGGGAGCTCTTTGCTTCTTCATGATATTACGTTCAACTACTCAGAGCTCTCACCCTTGCCTCAGCAGATCCTGTCACAGACACTCCGCGTCCGGCTTGTAAACCTATATATCCGTCCGTACATCTTGCGCATTCGCTTTCCACAGATATGCTGTAGATCCGGTGAGTAATGGCCCATCCACCCATCGAGATAGGAGCTGAACATGTTGCTCGCCAAGTCCAAGTTCCAATCACTCCATTTTCGTTGGCGTGGTCTTCGCATTACCAGATGCGTGTGTAAATGCTGCCTCCTCAGACTGGGGAGCTTAGGTTCAGGTCCTGATTGAAAGACAACTGCCAGAGGAAAAACACGGAAGTTTCTCTTCTCCTGTATCTCGTATCGTCTGTTCTCAAAACACCGTGCAAAATTATTGGTATATCCACCTACCCTCTTCTCAGAGGGATACATCAAGTCATGAACGTCTTCAAGCATGACGTCTAAGTCGTTAAATCACTTGGCCACATCACCTGCCCGTATCATTCTTGTCCTCCCATTCTCCATCCCCGGCAAGCTCTGTTGGTGGCTTCGCCTGCACGGGTGTGACGTCTGCATCGACTTGCGCCCCGGAATCCAGGCTTTCTCGTCGAAGCAGGTCAGCATCTTTGGGCTGCGCAATCGTGGGTGTATTTGCCTGGCTACCGCCTCGCTGCCCGTGATAGTGAACAACCTGTGGAGGGGGCTGACCGGAGTGCAGGCCCAGCTGCTCAGTAGGATATGGGTCGAGATCTTTGCTTGAAGTCGAGAACATCGATACGATCGGCTGGTGGTAACCGTTAGTCGCATTGCTGGAAGTTGGAGTATGGCCATATTGACCGCTATGCTCCGCTTGTATTGGTGTGCCCACATCGTTTGGTGAGCCACTACCATCCCCCAGTTGCCCTGTCAGGCTGTTCATCCCGCCTTTGATGTCGCGAAGCAGTCGAACATACTCCTCCGGGACCAACCCACTCTCCTGCGTCTTGGGATCCTCCGCTACCAGCCAACCCTGGCCATGTCGGTACGAGACCCAGATTATCTGACCTTCCACAAGTGGCAGCTCGTTCTCGTTCTCTCGCTCAAAATCGAAAAGCGCAACAGCCTTGCCATGGAATTCCTCGTCTGGCGAGGTAATGGTAAACTGATAATCCCGTGAATAGCGAGACTGATCCTCGTCATGATAGCCTGGAGACGACGGGGGGCTAGATAGTTCTGACTGAGGCTGGTAATACTCACCACCGTCGACAGGTTGGGCTTGCTGAGCAACGTAGTACGGCTCACTGTGCCGAGCTTGGTCGGGAGGGTATGTTATAAACTCCCCGCCAGGGCCATGGGCCTCGCCGCCGCTATTGACATAGTAACGCTCGCTTCCATCTGCACCTGTTCCAACGTAGTAACCCCGCTCGCGGTCGTATTGAGAAGGGTGAATATCAGAATTGTGGCCTAGTCTTCCTCGGCCCAGTGCTGTCGCCGCGGAAGTCGATTTGTGCTTGCGATGACGTGTGGCAACAACAGGGCTTTGTAAATCCTCATCTTCGCTATATGGTGGCCCATCACCGAAGTGGATTGGAGGAATTTCATGCCCTCGGTTGAAGCCATCAGGAGGAGCCCACGACTCCCATGGCATTTTGGGCTCCCATGAGGCTGGAGGGTCCGAGAGTCTGCGTTGCTCGCTTGCTGGGGTTGTCAGGCCTGATGGGGGCCCAGATGGCTCAGGTGGTGGGCCAAAATGAAGAGGGTGTGTGATGGCGTAGGCAAAGTCCCGCACTTGAGTATATGGAAGGCTCGAGGGATACATGGGAAGAATATGCGAAGTCGGTCGAGATCTCGAGGGCATTGAGCCCGTCGAGTATTGGGACAGCCGGCTCTTAGAGGCGTGCGACATTGGACGGGATGTAATGCTTCGACGGGAGGGTGTGGATGTGGATGTAATTAGAGGCGGCAGCGCGGGGTGGTTAGGGTTCATAGAAGACGCGGCTGCTGGAGGAGAGGTCGCTGGTGAAGTTGCCGACATTACTGCCGTCGTCGACATGCCTCACAGAGGGGGGTCGGGCGACGGTCGTGCGATCTGGCGCACACGGCCGCGCAGTCGCCTAAGGGTGAGGTCTGCGGCACAATCCAAGTAGCCGCAGTGGAACGGTGGAGCGCAGCTGGAGAGTCCCAGGTGGTGCGCCAAATGAAGTTGTAATAGGGGACAAAGAGGGAGTCGAGAAAGGTTGCGACGATGTCGACGAGATCAATATCTTGAATATGATGGGCGGAGTATTGTTTGGCGTTGACGCTGTCAGGCTCGAGCTTGGAGCAGCCAAGGTCCAAAGTCAGGTCAAGTCAGCCGCAGCGCTAAGGCTCAGTCGCAGAGATGAACAACAATAACGGAAAGGGCTCCAGGTGGGATAAGCCAAGCCCTAATGCTAATGCGAATGCAGGACGACCAGTCGTCAGGCGACAAGCAAGAAGAGTTCGGAAGTGAGAGAAAACAAAAATCGAAGACAAGGCGCAACAAGATGAGACGATCGTCGAGGGGATGCGAAGAAACGAAAAAAGGTAAAGGTGAGAACAAAAACAATGAGGAGCTGACTGCGGGCTCAGATGAGGGAGGGCGGTTAAGCCAGCGCTGAGCAAGAAACAAAGGGCATGGAGGAGGTACTAGTAGGTTCAAGTTAGGTGATTAGGATGAAAGCCCAAAGACAGAGAAGAGAGAACTCCGGATGTCTCCAGTAAGAGGAATAGTACGAGCGAAACTGACAGCCCGTGAGTGAGGGTCAAGTTAGAGAGGGTGGAAGTGTGAAAGTGGAGGAAATGAGAATGTGGAAGGGTGCAAATTCATGGTCAATGCAATGCAATGTCCTGAATGAATGGGATAGGATGGGATGGATTTGGTTGGGTTGGATGGATTGGATGGATGGATGGATGGGATGGGATGGCTGCGAAAGTCTTGCCCAGTATGTTTAGTCCGGTCTGTCTACCTGCCACTTTTCCTGCCGCTTGCTGCTCCTGCCATACTTTTTTAGTCAACCTGCCACCATGTGAGAAGGTTGGAGGGGATTAACACTCGAAGGGAAGGGAAGACGTTCGTTTAAGTGAAGGTATTGGAAGTAGGGATGATCTGTATAGTCGATCATCTATCTGATCGATATACTCTGTAGGCCAAGTGATATGGCGATGGTATGGAATTTTGTCTTGCTGATCACCGACTCACTTACTTTGTACTTTTATCCTACATATCTCTCATCAGAGTCACGATGACAGACTGAGAGGAGTCGCAAACCAAAATGAACCCCTCACTAACTGCCTAACTCAAGTCCCTCTTTCTATCTGACTCCTGGAAGCTCCTCAAACCTACTAGGCCCAAAATGGTAGAGGTACTCGAACGGCACTGCACTGGGGTTTATAGCGATCACACCACTAAAGCCAGCGCGTCGCTCAACTCTCTTACTGGTTGTATGGAGCTTGTAGCCTCCTTGAGTTAGCGCCCTCGAGAACGCTCAGTGCCTCAGTAGGTATGGAGGACTAACCCATTACCAACACCAATAGCGTCCAAATGCAAGTGAGCATCTGCGAGCAGCCTCCTCTTGATCACGGACATTCGTTGCTCTCCGCCTTTGATCTTGATGAGAGGATGTGGATTGGGAATAAATTAACCCCATTGTTCGCAAAACCCCCCCTTGAAAGGACTCCCGATACTAAGATTGAATTGAGGGACCGTTCGGCCGGAGACTCGGACTATGGGAAACGATTTGATCAAGGTTTTATAGACGTGTAGATTCAAGGCACTACAGCAGTCTAATCAAAACACTGTTCCTTGCTACCTACTGAAGGTGCACGACAAATTCTTCGCATGTTTGAATCCACTCCCCAATGAAAGATGATGCTAGATTGATGCAAATCCCCAAGCGACTCTGGAAGACTGCAAGACTGGAAGCATTCGAATATCGAACGGATGGACACCATATCTGCTGCATACTGCAACAGCCCTCTCGCGGCTTACCTTCACACACATGTCGACGGGCATATTCGTACGTAGGACAGCATCCAGGAATCTGCATTCAAAGATGGGGTTCGGCCTGTAATATCCACCCAATCTGTTGGAACCTCAATCTACTACTAGGATGGCGTCCCTGCTCATCTCTTGTCTCGTCGTAACTGTCAGAGAAGAAAAGGCAACAAGCTCCGAGTCCATGATATAAGTAATCTCCGGGAACGCGGATAAATGCGCGTTGCTACGGGATCGTCTCGTTGGAATCGGCTCGTCAGGAAATTAACCACCATGCTTGAAAACAATGCATGCCTACTGACTATGGTGACTGCAACTCAATGCTCACACATGTGGTTCGGCCATTATCACGCCGACGGGATTGATCAGCATAGCGAGAATGGCAGCGCACTCCGTCCACCTGCCGCTGAGCGGCTTAAGCATTCATCTCAATCCCGAGTGATGGTTGTTTGTTGCAGATCGGAAGCCGAAATTTGTCAACAAAGTCTCATTTTAAGTTGCTGCGTGTGGTTCAGTAACATTCAACATTGTCAGCAGCCCATGTCTAGAGCCTCAAGCCACGACTGAGAAACAATTTCTTGTACAACGTGCCAAGCATTGCGTAGCGCCGACACAGAGCAGGGTTATTAATCGTGAAGACGCAGCTAGTTGCAAGTCCGGGATATAGCCATGTGCTTGCTTAAAGTGAGAAGGACAAAGAAGTCTCGTGATAGAGCTTTGAGGAAGTATATCAAATTTGGTTCTGATCAGTTGATCGTGAGGGCCTTTCTTCTTGTGCTCTCAGTCGCCAACATGATCCGGGTGCGTCTTATGCCACTGGCACGACATAGGCCAGCCAGGTTAGGTTATTTTTGGCAGTTGCTGCTTAGCATGGCTCCCCTGATTGGAGTTGCCCAATGCATCGTTTGTTTCAGGTTGAGCGGGCGCCTACTAGCCAGTCATGTACTCGATCCAAGCTCCTCAGTGGGTCACCTCATGAGTTTCTTCCACTTCTATGCCTCCCCATCTGTGCAGGTGCTTGAACGTAGCAACGGGGCAGTTTCTTGATGTAGAATTGGGCATGGTAATGTACCCGGTATATGATGGTAACTCTGAGAAATTACAGCTTACGCTGCACTTACGACGTAGTATAATCATAATCTCCGGCGGTCTTGGTTAATTCCTCATAAACTACATGGTGAATACCTACTCATAGAATCAGAGATGCCATTACTATATCTCGATGCCATTGGCAAAGTGCTAGTAACCTGGTAGTGATGTTTTGGTAGTCTTATGTAAGGCAAACCGAGAACTGTCAGTAATTATATGCCTGATAGCCTGTCAGGCCAAAAGAACGCAAAGGGCCGACTTTCAACCGGATAGTGGGACGCTGATATTCTCCAACCTCTCGCGTAGCTCAGCTATTTCTTCGTGATTTCAATCACAACCTCAACATAAATTGTCGTGTTTTGCAAATTGAACGAACTGCTTCCTACGCAAACGGGCAGCAACGCGTAATGACCTGAATCCGATAAACCAGACGGATCTTGCAAAGGTAAGCCTGACGTGCACCCAACTACTTCACATTTTGTCCTCTTCAATGATGAGTTTAAACATATTGGAGCTGTCTGAATTTTCTTTGTTGAAAAGACACCTTATACGCAAAACTACCTGAACGAAGATCGACCACCTCTTTAAACTTAACTCCATGCACTGGCGGTGAAGCTTTTGCTGACATCCGCCTGACAGCTATACCTGCTCTTTCGCCAGTCCTTTCAAGAATGCAACAGGCTTTCTCGCTAGCCCACAATCTATTTACCTTGCCTACATAGCTGAGCACAACTGAAGATGGATGCAACAAGCAACAGTTCTGTGACGGAGGGTCAGAATGGTTCAAATGGACAGACTAAGGAGTCCAAGTTGAAATTTTGCACAGTATGTGCCAGCAATAACAACAGGTTCGTAGCCATGCTTCAATGATGTCACGGCTTCCGACGAATCCTTACGATGTAACCAGATCCATGGAGGCACATCTACAGCTATCGCTTGCGGGATATCCTGTCATCTCGTTCGGTACTGGATCCCTTGTCAGGTTACCTGGCCCGACCATTACCCAACCGAACGTGTACCACTTCAACAAAACTTCGTATGATAGCATGTTTAAGGAGCTTGAGTCCAAGGACTCGCGACTTTACAAGAATAACGGCATTCTGAATATGCTCAACAGAAATCGCGGGGTCAAGTGGGGGCCAGAGCGATGGCAGGATTGGCAGGTCGGCGTTCCTCGTCTGCAACACGCCAAAGACCGCGGCAGCGAGGGGACCGAAGGAGGATTAGTTGACGTAGTTATCACTTGCGAGGAACGCTGCTGGGACGCAGTCGTTGATGATCTCCTCAACCGAGGATCACCCCTCAACCGGCCTGTTCACGTTATCAACGTGGAAATCAAAGATAATCACGAAGAGGCAGCAATCGGTGGACAAGGCATCCTAGATCTTGCCAACTCTCTCAATGCCGCTGCTCGCGAGGAGCGAGAGGCTGTCGGTGCTGCGGCTTTTGATAACGGATCTGCAGCCAGCAGAGCCAGTTTTGATGAACGAGTGCCTGATGTGTTGGCAGCCTGGCAGGAACGCTGGCCCAGGTTGCCCGCCACATGGACCGTGGCTTGGTTTTGAAGACTGCATCGACTGACACGAGTCTTTTGACTAAACTCCCCGTTGACAGTTAGGCCTCGCCGCGGCAGCCATTTCGATATGGCTTTGGTTTACGTTGCCTGTCTGACCAGTGAATTGCCCCCTTGACTTTGGCAGATGAACGCCCACATCCGTTCTCTACTATCACACCTTTTGACTATAGATATTTTAAAGGAGAGGTGTGATCTCTCGTGGGCCTCGAAACATCACACTTGATGCTGAGGCCTCCCATCTTTCCGTGATCGCCAGATACCTCCAGATTGTTCATCCATGCTTGAGCATGGATATTTCCTTTACGTTGGGATGTGTTGACAGCACAAGTTTCATCTCGAAGAACCCACTTCAGCGGACACGTCAACTACGTTACACAAGGCTGTCCTCACGGCTTAAAATGGTGGACACGCGTCTCTTATTTTAGTCGGCGTTTTGTTAACAAGAAAGCAATACTGGCCAACAATGCCACCGACTACTCTCAGGCCATGGGTTCCGTGCTAAGATCTTATCGACGACTGGCCACAACTTATAGACACTGCTCTTCTCGGGGCCTCACAGTATCCCTCACCTAGGAGGCTCCCTCCTGGTGACATATCAACGATCATTCTGGACGAGATGGTGAAGGGATAAATCAATTTCATCTTTCGGAAATCGGCATATCACATATGCCATAGTTTGGTGTTCTAGCCTCGATGTTGGAAGTTCTTCTAGACACCAACCGAACAGGCTAGGTAGATACTTTACCCGGATAGTGCCGGCAAATACAATAGTTGCAATTAGACATGAGCGTCACGTCAAACCATCTGCATACTAAGTTATGAAAGCGCCTTTCAACGGAATGAATTATATGAATGCTTGAATGCTGAATATGATGTTGATTCAAAATACGGTACCAATGAAATCGTACTGTCTCCTGAGGCTTGCAAGCCACCCGCGAGCTTGTTCCATCATGTCAATCGTAAGACTTTATGACGCGTGGAAGTGCCCAAGCCACGATTTTAATTAAAACATCTGCAATGTTAAGAACACCAATTTACATTGAAGAAATGACTAGAGTGGTTCGCAGCGTCCATTGTTCAAATCAACTCTCCGTACCCCTGAACTGCTGAACTTGCTCGATCGCTGATTTGAAGGTTCCCGCTTGGCTGCCGCTTACCGCTAGGTATTTGGGAACGGACGAATCATGGAGGCGACTATCATGGGTGTGTGCCTTGAACTCTTTTTCTTTCAGGGGTAGCGACCTGTAGAAGAGGGGGGGGGGGGG
>JABFFC010000181.1:0-21264 GCA_013623535.1 Fusarium penzigii | reverse complement strand
CCCCCCTTTTCTCTCCACCCCACCATACCACCGCGGCCACCTAGTCTATATATCTGTGTCACTTTAGTCCAGGCCAGTACTTGGTTTTGCTTTATCTACCTCATAGTTGATCGTTCGAAAAGAGAGACAGGGATCTAGATCGGACCAAGTCCCTGTGGCGTGCGATATATTAGTGTTTTTCTGATGCATATCGGGTTGGTCTTGGGAGATCATTCTCGTCCTTCCCCGTCGCCCCCCGCCCTGGGCGCTTGAGTGAGGTCTGGCACTCATGTCACAATAGACTTGTCTGCTTCTCCGTACCACACAAACCTGCGGAACGCAAACATACGCGCCGGATATTGGCGAGAATGCTGATGAACTCTGGAAAGACAAACTCCGGAAAGACAAACTCTGGACAAGCTGACATCTGACTCGCGCCGGTCACTTCGTTCTCGTCTCGCGGACTGCGGGATCGCATCCAGCCCCCGTTGATTGGCGGCGGATCCCGGTCACCCACGGGGTGTGTGCTCGCACGAGGAAACACGCACCGCATCTCGCCCCTTGCAACTGCTGCGTCCCATCCCCGTACCCTCTCGTTTCCTCACCACTGTACCCTAGCCATCGTGCAATTTCCACCCTCAAATCCGGTCCTCCGCAGGTGAGGCGTTCAGCCACGGCCGTCCGACTGCATAAGAGATCGAAGGTCGCTGCATCCCAGCACGATCCCCCAAGATCTCTCGAATATCGTCCTGCATCACCCTCGACGTCGCTCTCTCACATGAGACCCCAAGAAGCTCCGGGAAAGACCAGCGAAGAATCTTGCACGATGGCGGAAGTGGAGTTGCCCCGAGGCAGACGACCATCACTGGCAGGCACTGCCCACCGCCCCTGGATGTCCTGCTCGGATACTGACCAAGGATCGCACCCATCAGGCCTTGAGACTGACAGCTCCGGAGACGACTACGTGGTTGGTGGCAGCAGCTCTTCATCCATCCCTGGTTTTGATGACAGCAGTTCTTCATGCAGTATTGATTTTGATGATAGCAGTTCTTCATGCGATATTGATTATGACCGCGTGCCGCCGGTGAAGATCGGCGAACGGGTGTACGAGGCGATGGAGGGTAGCATGTGTTGGTGAGCAGACAGAACCGAGCTTAAGCTCACAGCGAGCTAACTCAGCCTGCTGTAAGGACGCCGACCGATCAGGAACGCCGCGAGTTCTTGGAACTCAGGTAAGCGAAGCCCGCATGCTTCTGTGATAGAGCGACAGGATATGCTGACTTGCCAAGCCATGAACTATCGAAGGAGCTCCTTGAGGGAGAGCTTCATCTCGCGCCCTTGCAAGATCGCAGAAAACCTGTACAGGTGCGTCGATCGTCTGTCCGTGTCCGGCCAGCCTCGCTGACAGTTAGACGTAGTGCGTCCTCGACATCGGGACTGGAACAGGTATGGTTGTCGGAGAGTGTGTACCGTGTCAAAAACGCCCTGGGCTGACCGAGAGCCTCTTCTCTTCCCCTTTCGTTAGGAGCATGGGCAGTGTGAGTATATGGGGGATACGGGTCGACGGCCTATGCTTGATCGGACGTGGTGGCTGACAGCCGCGAAGAGATTTTGCCGACAGGAACACTCAAGCCAGCGTTGAGGGTATCGACATCGCCTGCATGCAAACGGAATGGGTTCATCCCAGCGTCAGATTGTGAGAGCAGCATGCTCTTGATACTGGCCCATGCGCTGACCAGCCTATAACTAGCTATATCGACGACTGCACGGATCGTTGGACTTTTCCAGACGACAAATTTGGCTTCGTTCACATAAATCGCATAGGGGAAGTCACTACCAACTATCCCTATTTCTTCCGTGAAGCATACAGATGCACCGAGCCAGGTGGGTACGTCGAGAGCTATGAGCAGTCCATCCTGTTCCAAGAAGAAGGCACCGATGTACCGTCAAGCAGCGCGCTGAGAGATTGGAACGATGTCTTCGCCAGTGCAGAAGAAAAGCTGGGCTTTCCGTTCACCATCGCAGGAAGCGACACGCAGGCGACATTGATGAGAGAGGCTGGGTTCGACATCTGGACGGAGCAGGAGTACAAGGTAGGTAGGTCCTCGTCGGGCGTGGTGCAGCGGCCGAGGCTGTGCGTCCATAACATCCGTAACTAACCACGACAGGTACCCATCGGAACTTGGTCCGCAGATCCTCACCTTCGGGATATCGGAGCTCTTGCACTTGAGATGTTCACCTCAGATATCGAGGGCTGCGTGCTATACACGGCGACCAAGGTGCTGAACTGGACTATAGAGGAGGCAAATGACCTCGTTAAGCGAGTGAGGGAGGAGGCAGATGACGTCGTTGAGCGAGTGAGGGAGGATCTCTGGAAAAATATCTATATCCAGGTCAAGGTAGTAGTTGGTCAGAAACCCTAGCGTTGATCGCGGTGGCTACTCGTTACTCTGTCAATATTGTTGGTAGCGCTTCGGCAATCGCTTGGAATATGATCATTCTCAGCGCCGCAAAGTATCCCCCATGAAATCTTTCGTATTCGTTGATAAATATATATATACATGCTGCCCTTCTATCAAGAGACCAAACCCTCTTGACTGACTTGCTTCGATTTTTGCTTGTTAGTAGCTTCGAGGTAGTAATGATGTGACGATGGTTGCGTGACAGGCCCGCCTCCAAACACTGGTCGATCAATGGCGGCGAGTTGTAAGTTAGATTAGACTGCCTCACCTCTGAGAAATGCCAGAGCTACTCTCTATGCGTGAGCCACCATGACTTTCACCGTCACGTTGGCACTACTAATACACTTGTCTATTTTCTTTCTCTTTTTCTCCCTCTTTCTCTTTTTCTCCCTCTTTCTCTTTCTTCTCTCTTTTTTCTCCCTCTCTCCTTTTTCTCCCTCTCTCTTTTTTTCCCCTCTTATTTTCTCCCCCTTCTCTCTCTTCCCCCCCAATATTTTTATTCTTATCATTTTCCAAGGCTGAAGATGGATTAGTAGATATGCACGCGTTTTCGATGACATAATGCTGTATTCAGGCCCCACATGTGCCACATGGACGTGAGTATTTAACTGCATGGGCACCCCCACCTCGAGAAACCACGACTATTTCCTGCCTTTAGTCGCCTTTTCCGTGTCCAGACTCGCTTGAGCGTCACTCTCCAGGAAACATCGATGCCGCGCTGAAGCCAATTCCGCGATGCAGGTGATTACCGCAATGTAAAGTACTGTCGCGATGCCGCCTGATGACCGGCGATGAAAAGCCAAGTGGACTGAGTCCGTTTCGTTTCGGCTCGTGTCCCTGCCAGCTGCGATGAGTGAAGCCCCGCGTCTGACGCCTCCGTGTCGAGATTCATCTCCGCGGTGTCGTGATTCATCTCCACGGTGTCGCCGTGAGTGAGATGACGGTGATTCCACCACGGCGACGAAGACTTATGTGCCGCCTGCTGTCTGCATACGAGAATCAGACTCGTTTCGGGTTGAGAAAGATGCCCCCGTTTCACCGCAACAGCTTGCGCTGGCCTCGACGACCAGGCGTCGTACATGCTGGTACATGTTTGTGTACGCGGCCTCTTGGTGTTTGCCTTTGTCGTTTCTGAGAGGCTCCCGAACACGAGGATAGCTTCGACCGTGGCAAGCGGGTTCCTCTTGCCCAATGGACTTTTCTCGATGGCATAAGAGTCACAGCACGGGTTGAGATGGAAGCTTTGACGTCCAACGTTGAGCATCAAGACAGAGATTTCTCACAGACGCGTAGACTGATACGACCGACCGACCGGGCCTATGCCCTATGCCTATGCCTTCCCCTCAGATCGGCCTGTAGGATGTGGCCTGGTGCTGTACTACTTTAGTCAGTGCGCGGACTTTCCCTACAAGAGACGACTGGCAGCGGAATGAGCAGCTACCATGCGCTGTTTGCAGCGTAAGGTCCCCGTGCCAGGTGCGGATTCGGCGGATCCGGCGGTTGACAGTAAGGCTTCAGCTGTTCGATCTCTGCGCCACGGCCGCTTACTGCCGACGCGACGGACATTTCTGGACCAGCCAATTACATTGTACTTACTTGAGCCCGGCGCGCAGTACAATAAAGGGGGCCCGGGTGGGCTACTTGGGATACTCACAGACTGACATACTGGCATGCTGACATTCCCTTGGACTGGTGGCCAATCCAATTCTAGGAAACTGCTCGCCATTCACGAAGGCCGTCATCCTATCAATCAATAGTGGGTAACATCTGTGCCACGCCCAGGATGACCCCGGGGCGTCTTCGCTGGAACCTGAAATAAAGAGGCAGTCGAACTTGGCAAGTCAAAAAAAAAAAAGGTCACGCTCGAGTCAGCCAGATCTCTATCTGGGCATCCCTACGTTATGCTTTCATCATCGGCTAGAGTCCCCGCCGTTGTGAACATGACATGTCTGCGGCCGAGCGGTGACTCTCAGGATCAGATTGGGCTCAAAGATATCACCCAGCATTCCCTTCCCGCCTCCAACCCTGTTGTTCCTCACCGTTGTCAGTGTCATCAGTGTAATCAGCATCATCAGCATCATCAACAATACCATCGACATCAACGATATCATCGACATCAGCGATATCATCGTCATCATCATCATCGACAACAACAAACCTTCTCTCTTAATATTCTTCTGCCCGAAAGCACACGTCAACGCTCTGAGATGGCCACCAGGACACCGGCCCTCAGCAGGCTGGATCATCTCACCGGCGGCACGGATGCGCAGAACGCGGACCTAGGTGCAGACTGTTCGCTTGTCATCACCTGCAGCTCGTGCGCTGATCGGAAGGAGCACGTCGTGGTGTTCGGTGACCCACACCTCACGTGTCTGAACCACGGCGCAGTCCACGCTGCGAGGGTAGGTTCGCTGTCATGCTCGCCGTCGGTCGCCATTGCCGGATACATATCGGCTGGGCGGCGTTGCGATACAACTGGGTGCCTCGATACATCCTATGCGGCCGTGTGGGGTGTCCAACAGGATAATGCAGCGATCACGGCTCAGGGCGGCCTCGTCCAAGCCCGTGCATCAGAAGATGATTACACGATGTGGATGTTCGGTAAGCTTCTCCCTTCATCATGGCAGTCAGACCAGGGAACGACCATCAGCGAGGTCGAGCAAGTCGGCAGAGAGCGATGGTCCTGCACACAACAGCCAGCCTCGATAAGCTTACGTATCGTTCACGAAGCAACCACTCACCATTGATCGACATGAGGTGCTAACGCTGTGTAGACGTATTCTACGGCACGACCAAAGTAGCTCGGATACGTCAGATACTTCAGATAGGTCAGGTACCTCAGATAGGTCAGATACCTCAAGAAGTCGACCCAGGCGTAGTAGACGCTTGCAGTTTTGCGCGCGCAGCAGGCAGACTCGGGCCAAAGCTCTTCAGGGTAGATTGGTGAGTGCTTCAGTATTGGACATGGACCTACTCTGCAGATCGGCAACTCACCGGGCTAGGTCATTCCACAGCGGTCACCATCAACGGCAGCGGCCAGATGCTCATGGATCCGAAACTGGCCAAGTGGAGGTGGTCAGATACAACAAGGTAGGTTCGACCCCACTACCTCAACACGACCGTGCGGCTGATGGCTGGAGAATACCTCATCAGCGTCTAACATCCTCGCTCTGCCGGCGTCTCCAGGAGGAGCAGCAGCGGCAGCAGTAGCACGGGTGTCGAGACAGGACCGCGACATGATACCTGCTGAGCCCGAAACCGCTCAACAGGAGCGGCATCATTGCGGAGCCGATCCAGCGCACCATCCGCTATCATTCCTCGGCGATGCGAATACCGGAGCCGGAGCCGGAGCCGGGGCGGCTGGGAGGGCGGCACCTGTGCTGAGCGGCACCTGCCACGGGCAGACGCCGGATGAGGGAGGAGAATACAGGGCTCCTCGAATAGCAGATGGCAGCGAGCCACGGCCAGTTCCCGAAACCCCGCCGGTGCCAGCAGAGCAGACGGACGTCGACGGAGGTCTGCCCCCCGAACGCGGGGCCCGGCCTTTCAGATATCTGAGGTACCGCGTCTTCATCGTCTACCGCACGCTGTTCAGCCTGGTGGGCATCTTGAACACGGCCGCCTGCGTGTGCGTCGTCGCGCTGCAGCCAGGTCCCGGGAGGCCGGCAACGATCGCCGCCGTCAACCTTGCCGCAGCGGTCCTGGTGCGGCAGGACCATGTGATCAACACCCTGTACAGCGTCGCCTGCTCGGCACCCAAGAGCCTCCCTCTCTGGGTGAGACGTCGATGCGCGAGCGTCTACCATCTGGGTGGTGTCCATTCCGGCACCGGCGTCTGCGCAACCGCCTGGCTCGTCCTCTCGACCACGCTGGACACGGTGTGCAGGGCCCGCTCCGGCAGCACGGACGGGAGGGCTTCGCCGGCAACGTGCGTGGTCTCCTGGCTCCTCTGCGGCCTCCTGTGCATCATGGTCGGCACCGCGTGGCCGTCGCTGCGCAGGCGACACCACGATCTCTTCGAGCAGTGCCACAGGCTTGCCGGCTGGGCCATCCTGGTGCTGTTCTGGGTGCGCCTCCCGCTGGCCTCGCGGGACATCCGCCCCGTGGACGAAGAGCTGGGCTGCTTCATGGTCATGGTCAGGAGCCCGGACCTGTGGCTCCTCGTCGTGGCGACGGCCAGCGTGGCCTCGTCCTGGGCCTCTCTGCGGAGGGTCACCGTCGATGCCGACGTGCTCTCGGACCATGCCGTCCGGCTGTACCTCGACTGCCCCGCCCACGAGGATGGCAGCTTCGTCCGGCTCTCGCGGCGTCCGCTGTGCGAGTGGCACTCCTTTGCGACGATCCCGACCCCGGAGGCCGCACGGGGACAGAATAGAGGCCACTCGGTGCTCGTCTCCGACGCAGGCGACTGGACACGCGCCATCATCCGGTCTCCTCCGCGGGAGCTCTGGATCCGCGGTCGGCCGACCTGCGGCGTCGCGCGCGTAGCAGCGATCTTCAAGCGCGTCCTCTTCGTCGCAACCGGCTCGGGCATCGGCCCGCTCCTGGGCCACATCGACCGGCGAAGCTGTCCCATGCAGCTGATCTGGTCGACGCGTCGGCCGGACGACACCTTTGGCAAGCAGGTCGTCGACCTCATCCGCGAGAGGGTGCCGGG
The DNA here is from genome assembly GCA_013623535.1 of Fusarium penzigii. Classification (NCBI taxonomy): domain Eukaryota; kingdom Fungi; phylum Ascomycota; class Sordariomycetes; order Hypocreales; family Nectriaceae; genus Fusarium; species Fusarium penzigii. Next base: position 14,166 of record JABFFC010000181.1, on the reverse strand, counting down.
TGCAGTCATCCATGACACCGGGCTGCGAGGCCGTCCTGACCTCATCCGTATGGGTTTTAGTGTTGCCCGAAGTTTCGGTGCAGAGGCCGTGATCGTGATCGCGAACCAGAGCCTGACAAGGGATGTCGTCTATGGCCTTCGGACGCGAGGGTTAGCAGCGTTCGGGGCAATCTGGGATAGCTAACCGATTCTTGCAAACCGTCTACTCGAGCCTGCTTGGGGACGATGATCAGGTTGAAGGGAGACCCGAGGGGGAAGGGGAGGGGATTCAAGAGAAGGGGAGAGACAAAAGATGAATGAATAGATGAGTAGTACTGTAGTAGTAATAATAACAACGAAAAAAAGATGAAGATGAAAGAAAAGAAAAGGAAGATAGAAAAGGGGGAAGAAAAAAAAGGCGGAAAGAAAAAAAAAAAGGGGGAGGAAAGAAAGAAAGAAAGAAAGAAAGAGAAAGAAAAAAAGAAGAGGAAAGAAACTGACGACGCACATTGCGAGGTCATCAAGTCACAGAGTCCAGAGTCACACAGGCAAAGGCCATACTGGCTAGATGAAGAGCAGGTAATGCAGTACAGGTTCTGGGTAGTTGCTAATCTAGCTTCATAGAGAATATGTAGAGAGACACGGCTCGAAAAGACAATCATCTTGCTGCTAAATGTCGTCTTATAAGTGGATGTTTGGGAACTCCTGCGCGACGCAAAGCACGGCCAAGGGTCGGCCCATTCTTGCCACGCACGGCAAGGACCACCATGGAAAGAATGGAAAGGGACTCTTCGACGGGATATCACCAACGAATGGGCAACTCGATACCTACCCTTCGCTTGTCTACAAAGCCATGTGTACGGCTAGGCTGAAGGATCATGCCGATCGTGCCTACGCGATCCTTCTCTTCTACAAACAGGAGGTTAGTGGAGTCCGACGATGACCCATACCGTTTAGCTCATCTCTCTATACCTTGTCAAGGAACTTGTCCTTAAGATAGAAATCGTAGCTGTTCTCTGGCCTGAGCTGCCACAGCCAACTTGATTCGCCTCGGATACTCAGTCCCACGTAGAGATAACAGTCCTGTTCCGTACAGCAGTAAACATCCGTGGGATCTTTCTCCTGAAAGGCAATTGCGTCGGGACGCTCGTTCCTTGTCAGCCTCTCAAAGTCGACGTAGGGTATGTCTAGCCCGTTGACGTAACAGGAGCTGATGTTCAGTATGATGCCTGAATCTACGAGATTGATGTCCCGCTGGTCCTCATCGTGCCATTCCCAGTTACCGACGGTTTTGAGGAGCAAGTCGGTTTGACAAGGTGGCTTGTTTCCGTCGATGTCTTCTTCAACGTCAGGCTTCTTATGCTTCATCATCATCGCCAGATACGCCCCGCCGCCTCGCCTAACTGCCAAACCAAGCTGACCCGACTCGTCAAACTTGTCAAGATCTGTGCCGACAAGGAACAGGAGGTAGCCTGACCTGCTCATCGCCTCCGCCCACGTGAGGTCTTTGCCAAAGATGGTCCGCCAGATGGCCTCTTGCTTGGACAGGCCGGTCATGGTGTGTGAGTCGCCTGCTCCGTCGGGGCGACGAAGGGGACAGGCCGATGGAATCTATATATACATGAGTACAGTAGCATGCCTTCCAAGGCTTGCTGTCAGACTGTGCGTTCGCACGTCGTAGGCCACTTCAGTCCTTGCTGCGTTACTGTAAGATCTCACCTACTTATGGACTCTGTGGCCTGTTTGAGACTTTTCCGTCTCGCGTCTGCCTCTGGAAGTTGTTTGGCTGAAAACGTGGGCATGGATGGTCTCGTTGCGTCAGTGCTCGAACGTCAGTCACGGAAGCCATGAGCAGGGTGTCCAGTGCATACATAGGAAGTGATTTTCTTGCCTTTCCTGGCCACTAGTACAGCGTTCTGTGCTACTGCTATTCAACACTATACTGTACAGTACTATGTACAGCACAGCACTGACTGCGATGAAGACATGTTGTGCCATACTGTACTGTACGTACAGAGAGGGAAAACTGGAGTTTGGACTTCCGTGAACCTTCTATGACCGCTCTCCTCTCTGATCACTTTCTATGATCAGGCCCTGGCGCGCATGTTCCGACTTGCGTGCGCGTCGTGGCAGCCGTGCCTGAACGGATGGGCTGCGAGCCTCCTGCTGGCGACAGCAGCCGACACACTTGTCCTGCTTCGCTCTGGAGCTCGCTCTGGAGCCCTCGCTAGTCTCTGTGCACGTCTCCTGTAAGCTGCGTCAGAGAAAGTGCCCGGCTCGACAGGCTCAACGTAAGAGAGAAAGACGTCGCGCTTATCATCTTGATGTTTCTTTTCCAGCTCCAACATCCGAGCCTTCAGGGACGCCACCTCTGCACCACTTTTCTCGAGGTTGGTCGGGTGGTCCCACTTGCGGAATTTTCCCATCCTCTCGTTCTGCTTTTCGATCTGTCGAGCCTTGGATTCGATGCTAACGCATAGCTTGCAAATCTCCGACTGTTCAAGACAGTTGTATACGAGCTTAAGTCCGCATGTTTCGCCTCTTCGCTTCTCGAAAGGGCACTGTTGGCGAAAGTTGGACCACTTCCAGTAGCCGCATGCCCATACTGATTGGTCGTAGAAGCACATGCCAGAAGTGGACGCTCGGGACGCCTCGGTGATTGGGGAAAGAGAAAAAGAAAGGAAGAAGAAAAAAAGATCAAAGGGCAAACCCACTCCCTTATGACCATGTCCGCCAGCATTGTCATGGTTCCTCGTCATGCCGTAAACGCTGAGCCATCCTCGCTTGACGCTTAACGCTCTGATCTTTGGTGTCAGTCAACGGAAAAGAAAATTCCCTCTCTCCCCGAAATTAGATTGGCAGGCAGCCAACCAACCAACGACTCATCTGTAACACCACTACCCACTGCGCCCAACTCCAACCCCATCAACCGACAACCATCACGACCAACAGAATGGATACGTCTCACCGGAACGAAGAACCAACAGCACCCCGCTTGCATCTAGTTGACACTCAGGACAACAAGCATTATCACACACAACGATCAACTCATATCAGCTGATGAATTGTTCAGACGAAGCGAGAAGGATTCGGCGACAAGTCCCTGAGAACCATGACCATTTTCTATGACATCATGACAAGGGTAGCCTCTAGTAGCAGTACGTCGTAGAGTCATGTTTGCTCACAGATGATTGATACCCTATACTTCTAAAATACAACGTTATGGGGTCATTGTAGATTCACAAAAGCCGACTTGGCCAGCGGACCTGAACATCCACGCTTGCAGCCCAGATTCCAATGCCTCAGCCTGTCTGGCATTTGAGGAGTGAAACGTTCTGTGTCAATGGTTTCGGCACGATGATGCCCCAGTGAGAGGCCGACCCACACAACTGCTGCTTCCCTCTTGGCATCTCGTCCCCATGCATTCCGTTTGCTGAACGGCTCGACATCTGCACTGCAGGAGCGTCATGTGACGGTTCATCACAACGCTCAGCCATCCAGCCATCCAGCCATTCAGCCACGAGAAGATCCCACATGAATGGCCGAAGGTCAGTCCCCCCTGCCGCCACTTCGACAACGTCAACCGTCCAAGCCCATTCGTCACACGCCCGCTTCCAGACTGTATAGGATACAGCCTGCCTGCGACGCACCTCCGACACCGCCATTATTGCCTAGCTAGATGTAAGCTTCGCCGCAGGCTTGGTGGAGACAAAAAAGTAGAAGAAAACAACAGTAATCGAAAGAGCAAGAAGAGAGAAAGGAGAGGGGGAAGGTAAGAGTAATAAAGATAAGAGTAAAAAAAAAAAAAAAAAAACCTTACATTTTTTCCAGTTTCCAAACATAATATCCTGACACGATACTTGGCTGTTCTCAATGGGAAAACCAAGTCGCTGCGTGTCCTGGGAGGTAACACAGCCTTCGACCCAATGCGCCGAATACTTGAATCGCACTCCCCACCAATCTATGATCTCTGGCTCGAGTCTCTCGGAAGGAGTCATAATCTTACCGGCAGCATGCTTTCCGCACCATTTCTTTGCGGTATACTTGACACTACGCTTGTGGATATCAGCATGCCCCGGAAAATCCTCCTCTTTCAGACAGTGCGGTTCTCCCAGTGACAGAGGCGACTTGGTCGCGCTCGGCTGGCTTATGGAGGAGGTAGTGGTGGTAGAGGAAGTGGAGGGAGTGGAGGAAACGGAGGAAATGGAGGAAATGGAGGAAATGGAGGAAATGGTAGTAGAGGAAGCGGAGGAAATGGTAGTAGAGGAAATAGAGGCAGTTGCGGCAGAGGAAGTACAGGAAGTAGAGGAAATGGAGGAGAGAACTGCAGTCGTGGTGATGGTTGATGTTCCTGAAGATGATGTAGTCGTCTCCGATGCTGCTGTTTCAGTAGTATGACTCACGCTCTGGCTTGAACCAACGAGTGCCGATTCAGACGTCTCTTCGACTCTGTCGCTCGTGGAGTATACCGGCTGCTTCGTCTCGCTTGAGCCAGTGCTTGGGCGAGGTGTCTCTTTGGTGGAAGACCCACTTTCAAGGGACGGCTCGGAGGCCCTGGACGTTCCAGACGTCGCGGGTGTCCCGGGTGTCTCTGAAAGCTCGACTCGCTCCGAGGTGACAGTGCAGCTTGTCCCTGCTTCTGACTCGTGCCCCGGCTGACGTACCGACGAGGTGACTGACTTGTATGTCATGAACTCCAACGAAGCTTCGCGCGGCTCCGTCTGCGAGACCGGAGTACTGGCGGTCGTGGTGGACGTGGTGGACGTGGTGGACGTGGTGGACGTGGTGGACGTGGCGGACGGGTCGGAAGAGTCACCGCCAGGAAGCCCGGTAGTGGTGCTTCTCGGATCCGGAGAGGTCTGGTGGGATGTCTCCGGCGCCGACGGTGTCGAGTAGCGTGAACTGCGCGTCACATGAACGTCGTCGTCACCGGCAGCGGAGGTACTGGCCTCACACCCGGACAGCAGCAGAACGGTCGGGCATCCATAGAACCACCAACTGCAGCGCCCGGACGGTCTGAAAGGCACGCTGTAGAGTTGGTAGGCCTCTATCTTGTCGAGGTCCTGACCCGGGTTGACCGCCTGGACCTCCCAACGTTCGAGCCCTAATTCGGTCATCACATCCTCGAATCGCTGTCCCGGTGCGGGTATCCACTGGGGACATTCCCAGATGCACTGCGCCCGACACGACCACAGGAGCAGAGACAGGAGAAGCAGTCTCATCTTTTCTGAAGTGGTGATGGTTTGGGAGGCTTCTGTAGTACAGTAGCTGTCCTCGAGATCGGACGTTGAATATATGCAAAGGCGTTTGGACCCTTCGGTCAGAAGTAGCCTTGGTCGGCTGCAAACGTAGCCCGTCTTGTTGTGCAAGGCCAAAGGCCAAGGACTGGGGACCAGTTGTGGCCGTGGTCTCGAAAATGCATCCACTTCCACTATCCAACATCATTCAACAAGATCATCATGGCCAGGGGCAAGGAAGAAGAAGAGAGAGAGAGAGAAAGAGAGAGAAGAAAAGAAACAGAGAGAAGAAAAGAAACGGAGAGAAGAGAAAAACAACAACCTAAGAACCTCTGTCGTTCTTCGGGCAGTACAGTACAGTACAGTACAGTACTGTAACGTTCATAAGAGGCGAAATTGAACTGGTGATGGGGCAGGTGTCCGGTTGTTGACCTGGCAGCACAGGAAGGGCAAAACTCAACACGCGATCAAACATCTCGCCCCTCAGCTCAACGACTTCACACCAACCATATCCTGTCCGTTCTGGGCTCATTCTTGTGACAGTTGTTAGTCTTCACCCATGCTGGGCCAGATATAAAGCATCATATGTCCGTTCTTGGGAGCTTTTTCCAGAACCGAAAACAGGCTTCATCATGTCTATCCCGGGACCTGTAAAAGAACTTTGGAGAAGAATCACCGGGCAAAGCGGGCAGTGGAACTGGTTCTTCCACAAACCGTCCGTTCCAACCCAACATTCGCCACAATCTATCCAGCACAGCGATGCCATGTCAATCGACGAAATACCCCCGTGTATGCTTCCAAGTGAAGCAATCGAATATCGTTCTGAGGCAACACACCACAATTCATCAATGGCGCAAAGTGCACTCACACATGATGTTGAAGTAAAGCAGAACCGTAAAGGGCCCAGTCGAGCTGATATTATAGCTTCGTGGGACGACGATTCAGGAAGATCTTTCATGTCAGCAGTACGTGGCCAACGACGCATCAATGGCAAACCTCGACAGACCAAGAGGCCTGGATTAAGGGGCACTTCCCAAGTCGACAAGGCTTCCCGAGTCGAGAAGGCTTCCCGAGTTGGGAAGTTGTAGAGTATACGAATAGCATATGATGAAAAGAATACATTCCTTTTCTGAGACTATAGCTGTCACTATTTCCCCTCGTTTGTACCTTGAACGATGCACGTCCAATTCAGAAAGCATCAGACCGTCCGGCTTTTCACACGTGCTCCCTTCCGTATACAGTAGTATGAGCCGTTGATATTGTAGTACAGTACAGTACCCTCCTTGCACACTAGAGAAGATCCCATACAGTACGGAAGGCGAGCAGTTGGGGCCGTACAGTACCGACGTAGAGCAGGGATGAAGTGCTCTGAGCTAGAGAAGGCCAGGAATTGCCAAGGGAAAGGAGTGACACCTCTGGTCTGCAGGCTGCGAAGAGTAACGCACCCTATATCTCTGCATTCGTGTCCCACTCAGTCTTTGACCGTACCGCTTCCAACCGGGCCTTTCTTTCTGGCTGGTTATGCTTGCCCCGAGCCTCCGAACTTCTCTCGAGAATCTCGCGCCTTGGCCGTTGCAGCTTACCAAGCGATAAGACTGCCATCTCCCCCCCTGTCCTCCTCTCCTCCTGCCTCCCCCTCCACCGGGAAATGCTGCCAGACTGGCACTCTTTCTCTGCTCTACTGACTCTGCGGTACAGTAAACGGAAGCGCCCCGTTCCAAGTTGCTCCCTACCTATCTACAGGATCCCCTGCTGGTCAGATAGCCGGCTATGCAACGGCAAGATGATGTCGCCCGCCGGGACGCCAGCGCCTATGCCGGCTTTCGCTGGGACGCTCAGCGGAGCACCCTGACCGACGCCAGGGTGTTCGAGGCCTGGAAGCAGGACTTCTCCTCTGACCATGCTCGCAGGTGCGTCCGGCAACTCTTCGGGAACGAGGCCCTCAAGGCCGCATTCGACCCCTTCACCAAGATCCCGGGCCTGTGGCGGGGCATGCGCATAAGCACGCTGCACAAGCTGGTGGCCCTGAGATGCGACGAGGTGCGTCCGCGCCAGCCCGTCTCCCGCCGGGAAGTGCTGGCAGGGGAGAAGCGCCGATCCGGTCTCTAACCAGATCGCGTGTTTATAGGAAGTCGTTAGATATCTTAACCACGTCTATGACTTCTGGCTTACCCTGGTTGGGGGAGACCGCGCGGCGCTCGCCAGGGTGGGCGAGGCCGACGTCGCTGCCCTGGAGCTGCGGTGCCCCCGCCACTCTTCCAGCGACAGGCGGGACGTCCAGGGGCTGATGGAGCGGGGGCAGATCTTTGTGGACTTTGGCCCTGATGAGCGCCGCAGGATCTGGGAGAGGGTCGGCGAGGTCGACCACCTGATACCCTCCCTCTCCACCTTCTTCGAGGACCTCAAGCTGCTTCAGCTGTGGGCCGAGGGCATGCGGCACCTTGTCGAGGGCGGCCCGGCGGCGTGGAGGAGGTTGCAGAGGCTCAGATGCTCGATCGCCGCCGAGCCTGTCGCCAGGGGGGCCGGCGCCGACCTGCGTCTCCGCCGGCTCTGGATCTTCGCCATGCGCTTCTGCCAGCAGCTCTCGCCCGGGCTCCAGAGGAGCAGGGGGAGGTTGCTGATCAGGGTCCCGCCGGAGAGGGCCGACGAGCGCACCGTCACCCGCTTCGCTCGACTCGCGGACCAGCTCGGATTCTGCTCACCGACCATCGACGAGCTGAAGCGGCTGCCGCTCTCGTCAGATCCGCAGGGACAGGGTGAGACTGCTCCACATGATCTCCGGCACGAGCGAGGTCACACACCGGCGAGGGACAGAGATCGAGGCGGTAGCGATCCCATCCAGGGCGAGGACGGAGATGTCGTGGATGTCGTGGATGTAGAGGATGTCGAGGATGGCGAAGAGGGCGAGGATAGAGCAACCAGCTGGATGGGCTACGTCGTGGCAAGTTCTGTCTGTCCACGGGCCCGGCGGTGTGGCCTGCCGACACAGGCCGATTTCGAAAGCATCAGACGTCGGATCTGCCTACGGCACCTGCATGCCGACCACAGCTCCCTCCGCACCGACGCGGCGGAGATAACCCCCTTCTTCGTTCTACGGTCCATCTACTTTGCCTTCTTCGGTCGACCTCCAGGTGACGAGGCTGCTGCTGGTCATGGTGCGGAGGACGACGCCTCGTCGGACGCAGCCCCGCCGTCTCCTGCCCAGGCTGACACCGCCTACCCGGGAGCACCAGCCACGGAGGACACGGACAGGACGAGGCCGCAGCGCAGACCGCAGCGGCGGTCGCAGCCGCCGCTTGCTGAGCAGATCATGCGCGCCATGAGGCGGGATAGTGTCGCCGACGACGACAGCAGCGCCGGCCGAAGCAGTCATCCGGGCAACCAGACCGTGGGCACGCCAGACGATCGTCCTGCTGTTGGACCCGACCCCCATCACATCCAGCTCGGAAGCCCGATCAGGACCGACCAGGGCTCGCAACAACGCTCGGGGCCTTACTCTGACGACCAGAACTGGACTGACGCGGTAGTGTCGGAGATGAGCGAGGCCCTGGTGCCGTCCGCCACCATTGACATCGTCTACTTCAGGACCTTCCGTGAGGGCCGCCTGAGGACCGATCTGGAACTGCCCGTCGACCCGGGAGACACGGCGGTTGTGGAGGAGACGGTGCGGAGATACAGGCAACAAGACAGACTCGTCCCCTTCTCCACGGACTTGTGGTCGCTGTCGCCCGACCGATGCTACCAGGCGGCGATGGCCTCGGGCACCGGATCCATCATCCTACTACCGGAGGACCGCTTCCATGTCACCAAGACACTGAGACGTGCGGTATCGGCACTCGGAGCGACAAGGTGAACTGCTGCTCGTTCGGCGCCGACGGCGTGGTAGGGGTGAGTTGAGGAGGATAGGTGAGAAGGATAGGTGAGAAGGATAGGTGAGGAGGATAGGTGAGGAGGATAGGTGAGGAGGATAGGTGAGGATGGGAGACAGCACGTTGTGGTTCATCTCATGGAGATGGGGAAAATGGTGGGCCTTTTACGACTGTTGGAACAGGATGCGCTTGAAGCTCGGGTTTTGGGAGTTTGTAATGCATAATCTGTCAGGGGTTCAGTACAGCCTACCCTAGACACAACTAGGCAACCCATTCTCTGACCTGTGCATATCCCTTCTACCAATGCCAGTAGCATCTACCATGTCACAGCGAGTTATCCGTGTTCAATCTGTGAAGCACCGTTGCAGTAGAGGTTCCCGGCAGAGGCCATATGTGTAGCTAGCTAGCTAGGCATTTGTTTCGTACCTCCAAGCATAGCGCAGACCGTTCCAGCTTGACAGGGATGGAGCATGATACAGCACCCATGGATTGTGTCGTTCTGTTGACCAGCACTCACTTTTTGAGAGATGAAGCATCTACCGGGTCATGCGATATCCATGTCATCCTATCCCATTCTATGCCCGTTCCATCCCATATTATTCATCCCATAGTACCCAACCCATAGTACCCAACCCATAGTACCCGACCCATAGTATCCCATCCCAGATCTCACACACATCTCACACACATCTCCGATCATCGTCATATGATACTTTGAGCGTCAAGCTCGACCCTCAGCCGATCTAGGTTGATCGATGTACAAACGGCTGGGTAGGTGGTAGGTGACCGTACATCCCACGTTCGGTCCCCGGATGGTAGTCCGGCGGCGCTTCCCTCTTCGTTCGCTCAGTTGCCCTCGCTACCTCGACATTGTACTGGTCGAGAGATGACATGAGTAGTTGGACTAGCGGGTAGACCTTGGACAGAAGCAGCATCACCTTCTCCGTCACACTGTCGTAGAACAGCTTCTCGTCCTCGAGCCTCCGGATCTCCTCCCTCAGCTGGTCCAGATGCTCCTGAGCGGACACGGGAACCTTCTGGGCCTGAACCTCGCTCGGCGTCCAGTCGAAGGCGCTCGTGGTACCGCCCAGGCTCCTGATGGCGTCGTCTATGGGCCGGCGTGGCGGTGGGGCTTTCCTGTCGGAGCATCGCGGTAGCCGGTCTCGCCACTTTGCCCTCTCCATGGCAGCAGAATGCGTCAACACGGCAGTGGTCATGGACTGCCCACTTGCCGGACATAGGGACACCGACCATGCAGATATACGACAGGGAGGTCCGCCATCCATTTGTTGCCTTCTTGAGTCGCCCATATCTCCCGCCTCCTCCACTCGCTCAGCAGGCCCGGCGGCGGTGGTAAGACACCAGCTCCATGGACTTGTACAGTATACCGGAGGCAGGCGGCGACGAGGAGCCACGCCCTTCTGTCTTTCGAGGACACCACGTTCCTCCCAGCAGCCCTTGTGACGTGCGTTGCTCCTGCGTCTTGATGGTCCCCATCTGGATGTGTCCTGGAGGAGAACCTCGTGAGGGGGAACTGGTCAGGGTATGGGGCTCGATGCGGCCTTCTGATCAGACTCCATTGCTGATTTGAGGCTGACCGCCCGCCCTCCGCTCAACCATAAGTAGGAGATGGCCGAGACGCTTTGAGTACGGTAGAATCGGAGGCAGCCTGGGTCTGCTACTGTACCAAAAGTCCATGGGAACAGACCCAGCATGGCTGGTATGACCGGTGCAGTGCGTGATATGCACGGCAGCAAACAGACCTTTGACGTCGAGGTCAAAGATCGTTGGTTGTATCTTGCGCGAAGTTGCTAGTGGCTGTGATACGTATGGTGGTCAACCGGTCATCATGTCAGCTCCGTAAGCAAGGCATGATGATTTCCTGTTACAGTACTGTACTGTACTGTACAGGCCGTCGCCCATCATCACTGAACCGCTCAACTCACTGAGTATGCTTCTAAACAGGACTAAACGCACTTGAAGTCTTGGTCCTATAAACAGCATACTGCCATGGTCTCTGCTGTAGGCATAAATCTATATCTACATTGCAGAGTAAGATCTTGCTACAGTACAGTGCATCGCGCAGGTCTTTCTCCTCACCGCTCGGCTTGTTCTCTCCTCGCATGCGGTTCGATCTGGTTTCGCAGCGGGCCGTCAGAAGCAAGTCTATCTCATTGGACTCCAGGTTCTCACTCGAAGGTAAGATCAATATCAGACAGTAGCCGGGACATCAACCCACTCCCCAGGCATGACAAGCCTTACTGCTTCTCCTCAGCATAACCCCGGTTCTCTTTGTTACCATCGTCAAGCCGGCTACTCTCTCCTCCTCCCACGTCTCCAGTCTCTGGTCCTGTCTCTGCTTCACTTTCCTCTCCGTCTCCTTCCTCTCCGTCTCCTTCCTCTCCGTCTCCTTCCTCTCCGTCTCCTTCCTCTCCTTCGTCGTACTGATCTTCCTCCCCGTCCTCATTCCCGCTCTCATGAGCTAACTCGGAGCCATTGCTTGTGGATCGTGTATCCGGCTCCTGGAAAACATCAATCCCAGCAGAGTAAGGCGATGGTGGTGGTGGTAGTGGTGTTTGTGGTATTATTTCTTCAGGCTGTAGACATATAATGCCTGTATCGCAATCAATCGTTAAATAACCCGTACGTATGCGTATTTTCGCATTCTTTATATGGACCACCGCTTGTGGTCCCGGAGTGTTTGACGGGTGCTGAACTTGTATGCGTTTGGCCCCCGGTCGGGTCGCATCTCCCAATGGCCGCTTGCGACTAGTAAGCCTGGATGGCAGAGACATACCCAAATGTGGTGACGATGGCTGGAAGTGATGATGGTTAGAGACCGGTGGACTTGGGAACCCGTTAGATATTTATGTGCCTGGGCAAGCGCCGGAGAAGCGCCAAGGCTCTACCGTGCCTGGCTTGGGTAAATAGTATCATCATCTAGTCATCTTGTTTGCCGCACACATGGTCAGCGGTACGGTTTCAGGGCTCGCTCATGGCGCCACCTTCCTGAAATATAATCTCCGCCATGTTTGTCTTCTCTTGCGCCAATGAACCTCGATGATAAACTGTCTGTGCTCGTTGCAGGGATTCCTGTCGTTGGCTCATGTCGATGTACTGGTTGGTTGGGCTTCATGCTGGAGCCTAGATCAAGGATGTTTCATGCACGAAGGGATCGAGGGCACTTTTTCTCAGCCCATCATTCCACCAACCCCTGAATTTCCTTTCCGGGGCATCTCGAACTGCGCATTGTTTGTGATGGGATGGTTGAGGCGCGTTGAGGACGAAGGAGAGTGATGGGTCTAGCCGATGTTGCGCCTGGGTTGTGGAGCTGTAGATCTTCTACTAGATGCTGGTTCGCCAGCACTTCCTTACCATGCAACACGGATTTCACGCCCAGTGGCATACTTTGGGTGCAAGATAGAGAGTGCGTAGAAAGGTCGAAGGTGCTCCATTTCTACCATTATAAGAAGGGCTTCCATTGATGCTCATGCTTCTAAAACATCTATCGTGTTTTCGTACTCGTCTTGCTTAAGTTTCTGTTGACTATTGCTCCTTTGCTATGTGTTTTGCCTGTATTTTCTGCCATATTCCGGATTGGGAACCAAGGCTAAGACCAGCTTAGGTCTGCAAACCCGACGTTGCCATTACGCCAGCAACGCGCCTGAAGACGCATCTAGTACAATGACTCGATGACAGAGCGATGCTGGGTTTTGCTTTCCTGCACAGAGAGCAGGGTGGTTGTGGAAGACAGCCCAGCAGATTCAACCTCGGCTTCAATCACCAGAACCAGCCTTCAGCTGCCTTCGTAATGAGTCCCCCGACTTTTCCCGCTTGCCCTCCAGTTGTGTTTGTAGATTGTGCAGGATAGGGTCTTCGACGAGACCGCCTTTCGTATCTAAGTAACCTCGGCAACATCGAGCAGTATGATATGAATTCAAGAATGAAAGTTCGAATGTCCAAAACAGCAGTCATCGTGGCTTCGAGACCGCCCATAAAGCAGACTCTCTCTTCCTACCAATAAATACTCAATTGATCGTTTGCCGAGTTTACCTTGATCTTATACCAACAATTGACGTCGGAGAGTATTTTCCTGTCGCGGTCTTTCCAACCAAGTCTTTCAAGATGGTCATCCACTTTCCGCACGTCTCCCGGTGTGAGGAGCTCGTACTTGTCGACTAAAACACATGAGTGTAAATATCGCATGCACTGTTTTCTTATATCAAGAGTCAGACCTACATTTCTCGAAGTAATTCTCTTTACATTTCTCCTTCAACGTGCGTCGAGTAGCTTCCGGCAAATAAATGGGAACCAATTGAAAACGAAGACGATTGTCATAAGAAATTCTATAAATCTCTAGGATCTTGCTGTTGTGTGTATGGTCGTCAGGTTCATTGGCAATCTCAATGATTATGAGTAACGCCGTCATTTTGATCCAGTTGTCAAGTTGGTCGAAATTGCCGAGAGTGTTGCGGTTCCTGAGATTGTCGTGGCTGTCGAAATAGCCCAGGTCCTGATCTAGATTGTCCTTGATCTGGCCGCTGGCTCTCAATCTGAAATTCTCCTTCATCACAGAATCGTCTTCACATACCACATCATTGTAGCGCTTCTTGAGGGAAGTGAGAACGTTTTTCCTGATAGCTTCTGACATCCCGAATCAGTACTCGACTTAGAATAAATCTTTCTTTCATCCAAATGGCGGACAGTAAAGTTGAGTGATGATAGCAAAATAACAGTGGAGGTGAAGGAAGGGCCATGAGCCTGACACGGGCCTTCGGCTGGCATTATATTCTCCAATGTCATGACCAATTTCGTGCTTCCGTCACTGGTACGTATTTCGCATAGATGGCGCCGCATGAGAAAGACAAAAACACACTTATATGATATGATACCACTCGATAGAATCCCAGTACTCTCTTCTCCCTTAAGCAAACGTGTAAAAATTCGTAAGCTCTTCATAGCCCGCACGCCCTCGCTACCACCCCCCCCCCCCCCGTTTTTTTTCTATGATGGAAGGAGCATTTCGGCTGAAATGGGAAGGTGGGGCCCGCTGTCTCATCGACCGTGTGGTGTCCGATCAC
>JABFFC010000180.1:0-58838 GCA_013623535.1 Fusarium penzigii | reverse complement strand
ACGTGGAGGGGCGGGACGTTCGTAGAGATGTGCCGGGGCACGAGCTTTAGGACGTTCCATCGGGAGGTCGAGTTGACGCTTCTCGCGGCTTAGGTCGCCGACCTGACGGATGAAGAGCTGGGGCGTGAGCATGTGTGACGTCAATAGGAGGATGTCGCGGCCACGCTCGTTGCCGACCTCGTAGCAGACACGACTCTCGCTGTATGTTGCGCCTCCCGCCATAAAGATGATAAGCCGCTGTCTGTTCTCAGGCTGTCGACGACCGGCGGCGGCCCAGTTGGGACGGTTAGTACGGAGAGATCCTCCCTGTGCTAGCATGAGGTCCTCGTTAGGGTCCATCGGAGGCTTCACGTATGGGAAGTGTTGTTGATCCAGCACACCCTTGGTGAGAGCCTCGAGTAAGTACTTGAGGGTTGGTTCGAATCGGGATAGACCGTACTCTTCATTCAGCTGTGTTGCCTTGGGGTCGAGAGGGAAAAGTGGTGGAGGCGGTTGTCGGACATCCTTGAGGCCATGCGTCATACGGCCACCTAAATGCTCAAAATTGAGAATGCTCTCGCCATCGGATTGGGGAAGCCCTGAATGGGCGAGAAGACGCTTGACATCCTCGCCGATCACACCATCCCTGTAAAGGATATACATGATGATGAGTCTTAGGCGATCTGAGGGTGACACTGCTTCGTCGTCCAGTAGACGGACGACCGACTCGAGAACGTTCTTTGGTTTTCGAAAGTCCTCGTCAAGTCCTGTAGCGAGGGTCTGCTCTACGGATGCAATGTCCATGAGCTTGTGATTCTGGAAAATGTTCATACACTCCTGCGCCATGGTGAGGTGAAGTGAATAGGCCTCCTTCATCTCTTGGAACTGTGGTAGACCAGCCAACATGTCGCGAATGGCACCGAGGTTGGTCGTGTCGGCATTCTCGTCTGTAAAGTGGGGGTTCTGCTGGATGAACTTTTGAAAGTCGCCCATAAGCTTGTCAATCGTATCCTTCATGTGCCGGTGTCGATTGTCACACCAGATCTTGTCCTTTTCCGCAAGCTCCATGTCTTTCTCCTCGGCTTCGGCTGTCCCCTCGTTGATGGTCGTGCGATACGTAATCTTGTCTCCCTCCTTGATGGGGAGCAGGTCATGCGCCATGGCTTGGTAGGTGAATTCGTGCACCAAGGGGGCCATTAGATCCATCGATCGGTCGGTGATGAGCAAGGTTGCCTGTGGTCGTTGTGAAGGTGGTGGGAAGTTGGAATCCCACTGCGCGTAAGAATCGAGCTCCTCCTGGACAAATCGCGCCAGATGCGTGCAAAGAACACTTGCATCATGCAAAGCACCTATAGGTTTGTAGTATCGTACTTTGGGGTATTCACCTAATGTGATGCAAAGACCGGCAATCTACATACCGTGTTAGCGCATTAACTATCGTCGCCCCAAGATCATAGCGTTACCTTTTGCGCTAGGTTCTTCATGTGTTTCGGGACCAGAGCGTTGCATGATGGATGATAGAGAACAGGGAAGCTCCATGGATCCCGAAATGTGACGAGGTGAGATTCTCGAGGATAGAAATCGACGAATAATGTCTGGAAGCCGGCGCGCATCTGTCGAGCACCGGGGAACTCGTCAATCTTTCGTCGCAGTGAGGGGTCGAGCAGCCCCGTCCAGACTAGGTAGTAGCTACGGTAGCGGCGCATCTCAAAGTCGGCGAGGAGGCACTCGACGGCAAAGTTCTCGGGGGACAGGATGTAGATGGCATCCATCTCGGGGTTTAGGTCACGACGCTCGTCGATGCGCTCGATCGCTGTGCAGAGGTGACATGGTTAGTTGGGACGTCAGATGTTGAACTGTGACCTGAGGAGACGAACTAGCGATGTTGCTGTTGAGAATATCATCTTGCTTGACGACGTTGTCGATGACCCTTTTGGAGTTTTCGTCGACAATAAGACATTTCCACTGTGTTACCGAGAGTATCAGCTATCGTGATGTTTGGAGATCGAGGGTTGTGGGTAAAGGGAGGGTTGGGCATACGTCGCCTCGGGTGATCTTCTTGATCTCCTGAAGGATCACTGGGGTAAATGATTAGCTTGAAAATCGGTTGTATACAGAAATTGGAGCTGACTTACCATCGTGCTGTTCTTGAATGACGGACAGCCCCATTGTGAGTGATGTTGGCGGGCTGTCCCGTCAGGTTGAGCTGGGCAGTGATGGGGAAAGGTGAAGCTTAGGTCAAGGTTGGTATGACGAGTTAAGGTGGATGACGGTGTGGTTTTAAGTGTTTGCTCTCGACCGTAGGACGAGGGTATTTGTAGAGTGATAAGAAGTGCTTCCAAAAGAGAAGTCACTGTCAAGTTCGGTGACAAGACAACGAGAGTCTATTCGTTAGGTCGCAAGGAAGAACCAAAGTATAACTTTTTGATCCATGTGATCCGGGGCACGTTGGAATTAGAATTAGAATACGGGTAGAGTAGAGAGATAGAGGTGGAAGCAGAGCAGAGACATAACCCATGTCAGGAGTTTTTTGGCGGGGTTTCATTCAAAAGGGACGCATAAATAGAAGTGGGGAGCCTCTACTGCAGTGGGCTTGTTCTCTTAGCGCCTTGGTCTGCTGGTTGGCTTATAGTGGTCACTGCAGAACAAGCTGCCTCCCCCTGTAGTGTCCTAAAATTGCCCGCTGTATGATGGTCTACTTCTTGAGGGGCGTCGAGTTTCAGCCGTTGTGGTCGAAATGAGCATGCGACCAGTGTTGGGAGCTGAAGAACTGATGACCTCATCGCTGGTTTACATGCCGACTAATTAAATTAGTCCTAGAATTAGTGAGTTCAAGGACAGCATCTAGCAAGTTCTTCAACATACTGCACAGGACATTTAGAAAGAAATGACAAAGAACCTAATGGTGATGAGCACAACGTCCAGCTATCAATTTCAACATGGGTCATATCTAAACTCGGCTAGTTCTGGTCAACTATACCATTATACCACTATGTTCTGTTATCAACTGTTGGTTTGTTCTAGCTGACAAGACTGCTATGAAACATAGAAGCATTCACACTTTATGCTAATCGAGATATTGTTTCACAGTCTCCGTTGATGTAACCTGCATTCTAGGATAACAGCAGCAACCAGGCAGACGATCATGCTGTGGTCTATAATTCCTTCAAACAAAGCCCTGCATGTCCTATGCACATTCCATAAGGATTTGATGTTGATATCCGTACCCGATCATCCATCACCTCTCAACCATCACCTCTCAACACCCTTTCAATATCAACTCTCCCATAGATCTCCCCCTGCAACTTCTCATGTCTTAACCTCTCCTTCTCCGCCAACTTCCTCAACTCCTTCTTGTTCAACGGTTTCGCCTTCTCCTCTTTCTCCTTCTTGGGTATATCCTCCGGCACCGTCGCTCCCACACCTAGCGTATCCTCCTTTGCCACAACTTTGATAGGGTACCGCATCCCGTCGCCTTCGCGACCTAGACCGACACGTGCATCAGGGTCCCAGCCTTGTGAAGCTAGTGCTCTCAGACCCATGCGGGATCTATCAATATGGGACGGTGGGTGGGAGTGTGTGAGGCTCACTTGGTGAGCGAGTGAAGCTTCATGCGGACCTGAGGAGTTGTCCGCCGGAAGACCACACACGGGGCATATCTCTACAGCCTCATCCGCAGTTTCTGTCGTATTGCCAGAATCCGGTGTAGCTCCCGCATCCTTCAGTACAATACTGGCGTACAAGTCCCCAATAGCCGTGCTCGTAGCCTTTGCGGGCGTGATTGTCGTTGAGATACCACCGTCTGGGTCCTGAGCGGGAACGAATTCAACTCGTTTACGTTTCAGACCAGCGCCAAAGGCGCGTTTGTGATGGAGTGGTACATCATCTCTGTCGTTGTCATCGTCTGAATAATCATCCCTGTGTCGGCGCATCTGCAACAAGCTCGGTAATGTGAACAAGTTCAGCCTGAGTTTGCCGTTGATGTAAGTTGTAGAAATCTGGGACTACCTACTATACTAGTCAGGCTGCCTAAATTCCGGAACCATGCGCTTACAGGCTACCGCTCGCTATAGCGACAGTGTGACCAACAAGCACCTACACCTCCAGCTCTCACTATCACAATTCAACCCATTCGAGTGATAGAATTGCCTAGGTCCATGTTTAACTGAAAGAACATATCAAAGAATCTATAAATCCCTTTTTTTTCTCATTCGGACAATTAACCCATGATATCTCAACTCCTAAAACCACTCATAAATGACGTAGCCCCAACAACGGCCGAAATGCACAATCGGCCGACTTTCATACCACTCTTTTTCTTTCTCTTTTTCCTTTCCCCTTCTTATCTCCTTCAAGCCCCCCCAACCAACAGTATTGCCGTCTCATCCGCGGGCTGATCTGCCGTTAGCCGGAGTTGGCGATGCCTAAAACTCCTTCTAGAAGCACAACCTTAGTTCGCTTACATGTCATACCATACGAGAAAACAGCGAGCACCTTGTTTCGACACCTTGCTTGCCTATAGAATGATGGAGTTGTAACACCGCGTTTGTGAATGTGGCTTTTGGAACAGGCATGCCCTTGACATTCCGAGTTGCCGATTGCCGTTTGTCCTGGTGTAAGTAAGCTTAAGCATATTGTTTGTAAGGGATGATACTGCTGTGACTACGTCAGTAACAAGTGATTTTAAGTAAAGGGCATGATAAGGCGGAATATAAATACAGACGTTTGCTTTGATAGTTGTTGAGTTGTTTATCACTTCCTCACTTTTGTGTTATTCACCAATCCAATCCTACACCCTTGATACTCCTTAACAAACTATCCAAATCACTGTAACTAATTAACTCAACATGGCGCCATCACAAGAAGCCATCGTCCCCAGTGACCATGAACGCAAGGTCATTATCAACACTCCCGCAAAGAATGTTCGTCTCCCTGCTTAATATATCGGTCGTATTGTGTACTGACTGTCATCAACAGGTTCCGTTTTACACTCCCCTTCAAGACCCTCCTGCTGGAACTTCTTGGGATCCTCAACCTAAGGGGAGTCTCTTCTCACCTCTCAAACTACGAGGTCTCGATCTACACAATCGAATCATTGTCTCTCCCATGTGCCAGTACGATATCTTTGCCCCCTTTTTATCACAATTATCTGACGTATCTTCAGGTACTCTGCCAAAGATGGCTATCTAACACCCTGGCACAAACAACATCTCGGTAGCTTCGCAGCTCGTGGTCCTGCTCTGATCATCACAGAAGTCCACTCCGTATGCCCAGAGGGCAGAATCAGTCCCCAGGACGCTGGTCTCTGGGAAGACGGACAGATGGGCCCTCTTAAGGAGATTGTCGATTTCGTCCACAGCCAAAACACAAAGATTGCTCTGCAGATGGGTCATGCAGGTAGAAAAGCCAGTACCGTAGCGCCCTGGTTAGATCGTAAGGCCGTTGCTGTCAAGGAGGTAAGTCCCCTACAACCCTGGTGAAGAGCAGGTTTTGATATTCGCGATAGGCTCAAGGTTGGCCCGACCTCATTGTTGGCCCCAGTGCTGTTCCTTTCAGTGCAGAAACTCTAGTCCCAAGAGCCATGACCAAAGAAGACATTGCCAGGTTCAAGCAAGATTGGGCTGCGGCCGTCAAACGGGCTCTTCAAGTTGGTTTTGATGTAGGCTAGCATTCCCCATAAACCCTTCTTCTACTGACACCTTTTAGGCCATTGAAATTCATTCCGCTCACGGCTACCTTCTCAATACTTTCCTCTCTCCCGCATCCAACCAGCGAACCGATGAGTATGGTGGTTCCTTTGGGAACCGCACCCGTCTGCTGCTCGAAATCGTCGATCTCACTCGCACCATCATCCCTAGCGATTTCCCCCTCCTCGTCCGCATGCCTGGCACTGATTACTTGGACTGGGATCCTTCACTCCCCCAGTGGCACATCGAAGAAGCTCAGCTCCTAGCCAAGACTCTGGCTGGACGAGGCGTCGACCTTCTCGACATCTCTGGCGGTGGCCTCGATAGTCGTCAAAAGATCACTTCGTTCCCAGGCTATCAGGTACCATTTGCAGCAGCTGTCAAGAAGGCGGTTGCAGATACTGACGTGACGGTCACTGCTGTTGGTGAGATCACATCAGGAAAGCAAGCTCAGCAGTATCTTGCCGAGGGTTCTGTCGATGCGGTGCTTGTAGGCAGAGGGTTTCTCAAAGATCCTAACCTCGTTTGGCACTGGGCTGATGAACTTGACATCGATATTCATGTTGCAGCTCAATGTAAGTACCTCGACCTGATATTACCTAGCAGCATAGTAACTAATTCATTTGCAGACGGCTGGGGCTTCCACATGACACGCACTCACAGAAGAAGAAAGCATTAAGTCATTGTAAGGTAGAGGCGTTATAGGAGTCAGCTTCTAGTAGTATAATATGTCTTTATACAACCTTTTTCAATATTCGTAAATCATCAGCCATCCAGATTGCCAATCGCTATGCAGTTCCACTAGCCGCTTGTCTCTTTAAGTTTACCCTTTGCTGCGCCTTTAAAAGTCGTTCGTGATCCAATTCCTGACGCCATGAGCAATCAGAAGCAAATTCACAGGTTCTGCATTTGAAGGCCTCCTCAATGTCAACGCCCTTGGCTTTTCGTTCACCTCGCCACCAAGCCATGTATTTATCCAGATAGGCTCTGAGTGCCTGTTTGGAAACAGGAAAGTCGTGTAGGTCAATCTCGCGACCATCACTGCGGTGGACATATTGCACACGAAGCATGTGCCCAAGTGAATCTTCGCCATCAGGAAATGTAAGCTCCAGCTCTTCCTCAACCAGCGGCAATAGCTCGCGAAGAGTCCTGTACTTGAGTAGGTCAGGTCCTGAGGAGGAGCTATCAAAACTCGAAGAGGCATTATCCTGGTAGGAATCTTGTTGCGAGTCTCCTGGTATCGAAAATGCATCGACAAAAATCTCATCGTGAAGGTTTCCGACTTGAGCGATGAATGTGTCTGAGAAGGCGTCATCGGGATCAAGGCCATACCGCCGAAAGACTTTGAAGAAGTCTAGTCGACCGGCCGCCATCTCAGACAAGAATCGATGATAAAGAAGAAGTTGGATCTTGGCAGGTCGTAGAAGAGTTTTTGAGACGGGTGCCAATGACCCTCGGGTTTTGACGTCAGTGAGATAGACCTTTCGAGTAGTAGATTTGGCAGAAGCTGCTTTCTTGGGCGGAAAAAAGTCGGTGAGGGACGATTGTTTGTCTGAGCCTTGCTTAGACTCTTGACTTGAAAGTTCCTCCTCAAATGTCGGATTGGGATTGTCATAGCTGACGCCGTCTATGATACCGTTGACAAGATTGTCGTCAATCATGCCCCAGACCTCTAACTCCCGGGTAAGGCCTGTGTCTCGCAGTGTTCTTAGGCCTTGTACCAGGTTCCAGAGTCTCAGCCCGAAAGCGTCCTCTTTAGTCATGACGTCGATTTTGACAGTTGTATGAACCTCATCTTCGAGTTTCTGATGAACTTTGGACCCTTGTTTCATTGCGGCCGTCCTTGTTCTTCGACCTCCAGGTAGTCTTGTGAGTGTGTACCAATACTGTAGCTCACACCATGCCCCTGAAGTGAGATCGCTCACTGTCAGCGGCTTTCGAGGGAAAGCTCGAAACCTCTGCAGAGGTGAACGGCCATCTTCATAAGATTCCTCTTCGCCACCGTTGGCGTCTGCAGAAGAGGACCTCTCCTTTACGTCAGGAGGTAAGAAGTTATTGACGTCTTTTAAAGCTTTGCTCACTAATCGCTCATAGTCAGTTAGTGCGACGAAGTTTCTTGTGTAGACTGAAGACATACAGTCCGGGTAGAAGACTTCGTTCGAGTTGAATGTATCCAGTGGCGGCACAGGGGGGCTATTTGGACCTGCAAGCGTATCACGCGAAGACGGTGTTCTTCCAATGCCCTCGAGGTGAAGCTGCCGAGTGTCTTGGATTTGAACATGGTGACTCGGGACAAGTTTTGCTTGTTCGGGGATTAAGTCTATTGTTGTTGAGCAAACCTGCGACTGAGCATGATTCTGCAGAGTGGTTGAATTATTGCCCGAAGCTAATTGAAATAACAACTCTTCCTCCTCGACAGAAAGGTCGTAATCGAACTCGTTATCGCTATCTAGCGTCATCACAGCCGCGGTCATGAGAGCGATGAATCATTATTTTGAGAAATGCTGTGGGGGAAACGTTGGAACGTTCAAATATGGAATGACGGAGACCTTTGGGTGGCGGCAGGTTTAGCTAAGAATTGCGCGAGGAAGTCGCGGAGTCACGTGTGAAATAGCGATTCAGGCAACAGTAATTGACTGAAGAAAAGGTACCTATTCACAACTAAATTCTGTTTTGACGAGGTGAAGAAACGGAACATGACTCGGCATGAATCTGTGTCCTGTCAATGGTGGGTGAGCTGTCAATCTGCCTAGCCAAGAGGCTGATCGCCAGTAGTTGTCGGGGCTATTAATGCTTCAGACAGTCAGTGGCATACATGGTTGGATGTTGGCCTGACAACCCTCCGCCGGATAGTCACCTCTCAATACTTACCCTTATGCCATCCAATGTCCAATCTTCATCCACAAACTCACGACTCAAAACAAATATAAGAACCCTGTAACCAATGCCTCACAAAGGTCAAGTCCTTCTGAAACTGCACTGCCTGATCGTGGCTTGGCTGCCTAGGACACAAGCTGCGACCACGCTGGCCTATACATACAAGATCCTCAGCTGCCCCGATTTTCTAGGACAGCTCAAGGCAACAGTCAGGTACAAAGCAACGCTTAAGTCTCCCATGAGTTACTGATTCAAGCTCTTGTCGAATCAAATAATAATCACTACCACTAATTGTGATATTCAACGTTCCGCTTGAAAACTCAACCCAATCCAATGCCAGCACTCGTCCGTAACCGTCGCCCCACCTCCGGCCCCGACCCGGACCAAACCTCTGGCTCTATCGGCAAACCCGGTGATGCTTCGGGATTCAAACTCATGTCGTTGCCCACCGAGATTCATCTTGCCGTCTCAAAACTTCTCATTTATCCTGATGCCCTGTCTCTCAAACACACCAATGCCCACTTCTACAGTCTTGTCGATACCGGGGTTCGATTAAAGGTCGAGTGGCTTGTTGAGCGCCGGAATCTCCATCTTGAATGCCCCAATGACAGACGATGCGATCTCGGAAGTGACCTTCGATTCTGTCGGGGCAGCGTTCCGTAAGTTGTTTCGGCTAGATGTTGTTATTTTCTTATACGAAGTACCTGTGGCTAACATAAATAATAGCTTGCTGATGCAGAGAAGAAGAGAGCACATGGAATGTGAGTCAAGGCCTGGCCTTGGTTGTCTTGTCTTTGGCACAAAGACCTGCTCTCATCGTTCAGCCCTGAGTAAAAGATTACCGCGATGGCTCCAAATCAAAATCACGGTCCAGTTGTGGTGGGTGATCCTTGCCATGATGCCCATCGTGCTTAGTTGGAAATGGTTGATTGAGCTGCTATAATAAAATGCTGGTCCAATGAAGGCGAGGCGTTCGGATTTGGATTTGATGAAGTTCATAATAGAGGTCTAATAATACGGAAGGCAGACCATGTTTAATATATAAAATGAAGTTGGTAGTTTCATCAATGACAAGTAAGCTAGTCTAATCTCCACCCTGACTGCACAGCTTCTCGTTCCCTTGGATCTTTTCTTCCCTGATCGGCGGTTGCCCCAAGATCGACAGATGAGATGTCAGGGGCACCAACCATTTCAGATTGACATGTTCCATGCAGGGAATAATAATAACCAGGACACCCGTAAAAAGGAATAGTTCAAAGCCAACGGCTCAAAATGCCCGTACCCAATTGAAATACACTTTACATTCACACTAACAAACTGACCAATCAATCATCCACTCAATAAACTCAAGACTTGGTGGTTCCATCGCGGGGACGGATTGGGCCCCGAATAATCTGCCCCTGGTTGTTCGATCTGGTGGAGGGCATTCGCTTCTTTTTTCCCCCTGTCTCGATCCTCTTAAAAAGAGTCTATATGTCACTGTTAATAGTGAAAGAACAGAGGGAAAAGAAATACTCTCACACTGGTCGACCCCTTCTAAGTACCTACATAGTCTGCAATTGAAGGGTCTTGACAGGGTCCCGCCAACCATCAGTGGCAAAAACATCCGGAGTCCACGGGTGGCGTACGATAGGTACCGGTAGTCGACTAACTTCGAAATCTAGTTATTACTGCGCTGTAGGCGTCTTCCCCAGACCAGCCCACTCAATCCCATTTTCCCTTTCCCCTCCACATCACTCGCTATTCGCATCTCTGGGAAAAGATCAGGACGTTTCACGAAACGAAGCACCTGATGTCGACGGCTTACCCTAAGGCCAGCAGGCCACTGTTACCTCGCCCTAGGGCTGCCTCTGATGACCCTCCAGCTCCAGCTGCAGAGGCTTCATCCGCAATCGATCTACCACCATCACGAAAGAGGTCTATGGTCGGTGCTGCTTGCCAAGCCTGTCAATCCAGAAAGGTAAAATGCGATGGCGGTCGTCCATCTTGTGAATCATGTCGTCAAAAAGCACGGACTTGTGTCTACCAGATCGAAGCTGGACTCACTCGGAGAGAACATCTTAAGAGGAAACAAAAAGCCCTTCAAGATAACGCCGAATCCCTCACTGTACTCTATGAATACCTGCAGCGCCGACCTGCAAAGGAGGCCAACATTCTTTTTGAGCGCATTCGAAAAGGATTCACTCTAGATGCCGCTCTCGAATTCGTCAAGCTCCAGGAGAGCAATTCTTCCACCCCCCAAGCCCCTAGCCCGCCTAGTGCGAGGATTCAATGGAGTCAACGAATTCACGACTGCAACATAATCTTTGAGCAGGAACTCCTGTTAGCCGAGCCTTCGGATGTAGCCGTCCAGGCTCTGCGAGATGGCATTGCTTGTTATTTCTTATACTTGGGCACAATGTTCCCCGTCTTTACCAAGAAAGAAGTCGACTCAGCCCTCGCAACATTCCTCGCCCACCAGCCTATAACCCAGCGGACGATTGCAAATCATCTTGTCGAGAGGAAAGTTGCATATGGTGAGCTGCTTGCCATTTGTGCTTTGGGCTTTCAGTATGATAGACAGACCTTGCCCCACGGCAATGCTTCGGTCTGCACACCGTTCTACCACAAGGCTCGACTCTTCCTCGACTATGTCGTCGAGAAAGCTCCTCTGCGTGCAATGCGGATATGCTGTTGCTTGGGGATATACAATGTCATCGCGAAATCCTCATTGGCTATATCATACACCGGTACGCTGCCAGGCCGTATAGTATTCCTGTCACTGACCAAACCTTCACAGATAGAGGCATTATTCTTGGTTCTTTACATGGTCTGACTGAGGCCAGAAGACCACCGTCCCTCACGGAAGAAGACTTTGTCAAGTATTATAAGACCTTCAGAGCACTCATAACGGTGAGAAGCTGGGTAACAGCAACACTAGGACATATCCCTAGCCCCGAAGTAGCCCGGTGTATTCACGTATGTTGTTGACACTCGTACTCACCCTCCTCAAATTACTAATTTGGGCCTAGGAAACAAGGGAGCAGAACTTCGACTGCTCGGAACAGAACGTTGTCATCGATGTGCTTCAACAGAATCTGGCCAAGATAACCGTCCTCAAAGCCAATATTCTGAGAACAGTAGCATGCTTCAGAAAATTGTCTCCAGTGACTCTGAGGAATATGCACGATGACCTTGAGCTATGGCGGTCAAACCTGCCTCGCTACATGCGTCTTGAAGCTCTCATCACGTCCCCGGAGATTTCTCCCGATCAGCGGCGGGTAACGTTCTATATGCACATGTTTTACATGTCGGCCCATATTTTGAGAGCTCGTGCACTGCTTGCCTATCAAGACGTAACATCACCGTCTTACTCGAATGACCCAGAGGTGGTTGCTGCAATTTCGGAAGGACTTCAAGCGGCTCGTAATTCAGCTCGTCTATTAGGGCTTATCCACGATGAGAACGCAGTGGTCAAGAATTGCTGGTTGACAATGTACGTCACTACAACCAAAAACAAAACTCGTATCTTTCATTTTGGCTGCAGTCTGCTAACTTGAGTCAAGGTATCAATGCTATGTTACATTCTTGACGCTCAACTACGCCGTTATCAAAAGCTTTTTCGCTGGAGGAGACAAGTCTTGTCGGGAACGAGACATGGCTCTGGCGGTCAAGTGTATCAACATACTGGAGTTGTGTGCCACTAAGGACAGAATCGGACGCAGCTTCTATCACCGGATTCTCAAGACCCAGGCTATCCTCAAAAGACACTTGCCGGAATCTCCAGATTACTCCCGTGGCCAGAGTCCACTGAGCGACAATTTCCCATCCAATGATCCACACCTGTTTATAGAGACTGATGGAGACACGGAGTTGCATCGGTTAATGCACGACATCCTCGCGATGCTGTGCTATCCGCTCAATCTACTCAAGGAGAGTAGCGCTGAAACAATTCACTATCCCACCATAGTTGAAGCGTCCGTCAACGCCGACGTCGACTTTGCTCATCATCTCGCTTCGCCTTTCAACATGGACAAGGATGTTGTACCGGTCGACCTCTTCCCGCCTGGCGATGACTTTGAGCGGAGATATGGTGTTGATAAGGAAGACGAGGGTTTCGTTGGCGAATCTGTGCCTTACGGTTGGACTAACTCTGCATGGACGGGAGATCCTGGAATCGAGGAACCACCATCAAATGAAGGCTCTACATGATCCATTAGCTTTCAGTACAAGGTTCCAGAATGTCACAGGGTTGTGACCTTGTGATCCAATGGTTAGGAAGGAAGTTGAAAGGTGATGCTTCGTCGGGAGGCATGGTTTTACTGACGTATCGCTGACTGTGACATGTTTTGGCAACGCCTGTATCTCCCATCTCAGACAGAAGAAGAAGAAAAAAAAAGTGAAGTCTCTGGGATCAGCATCTAGTCAATGATCGACATAGTTAAGTGGAAGGTGTAAACATTGATATTGGGACAGGACACATTAAGAGTACAGAACAGTATAGTTCATTTACCAAGGCCAGGCGTTCCACGATTTTCTTTCTATTAAGAAAGATACCAAATATCACTATCATGTTTATTCCAATATCTCTATGTGTCAAATTGACGAATCTCTGGGCCCTTTCCTTTTTCATCAATGGAACGACTTGACGTCCCACCAGGTCCCTGATTCATTAGAAATATCTACAACACACTTATAGATAAATGGTCTGCCCGATAGAACTATTGGTTAAAATCACATTCACTCACACACTACATTTGTGCACAAAGGAAACGTAAACATGTTGCTATGAAAGAAAGCTCTAATATCCTATTCTTCCCTTCTACGCCAGACTTTTTAACTCGCGCTTGATCCTCGTCACCGTTCCTGCACCGCCATATGTCATTCCCGTGTACACCATCGCCACGCTCGCTCCCGCATCCAGGATCTTTCGCGCCTGCTCGCCGTTGGTGATACCACCTGTTGCAAAGATGACCTTTTGAGGAACGCTGCTGTCGGACTTGATGGAGTAGGAGTCGAGCATTTTGCGGTAGCGGCCGACGAGGTCGAGGGTTCGGCCGTACATGAGGGGGCCGGAGTAGCCTCCTGTCTCCATGAGAGCAGCTTGTTCTCTGGCGTTGAGCTTGACACCTTCGGGGACGATGCCTGTTCTTCTCTTGGTGGTGTTGCCAACGATGACACCGTCGACACCGCTTGCGTGCACAGCCTGGACGACACCGTCCATCTGAGTATCGTCGTCCTCATCTGGTGAGACCTTGACCATGACCTTGGGACGGTTCTTACGGTCCGTCTTGGCAGCTTCGTCCACCACGGCGCTCAGCAATCTGGTGAGAGGCTCGACAGCCTGAAGGTCTCGAAGTCCGGGAGTGTTGGGACTGCTGACATTGACAACCAGAATGTCGGCGTACCGAGCCAACCTCTTAACGCAGTAAACGTAGTCATCGGCAATGGCCTTCTCATCCCTCTCGTCGGTCTCCTTGTTCTTGGCGATCTGAACAGCCAAAAGTCGTCCCTTTCGGAGACTTCCCGGGTTCACGCTCGTTTCGCCGTTGAGTACTTCCGCCTCTGTAACGCCAATGGACTTGGCGTAACGTCGTAGTCTGTCTCGTAGTCGGATTGCCATGTCGTCCGCGCCGCGAGAGTTGAGACCGTATCTGTTGACCATACCATCTAGTTTGGGAACACGGAAGACACGAGGCTTGGGGTTACCAGCTTGAGGGAAAGGAGTGCAGCCTCCGACCTCAACAACACCAGCACCCAAATCAAACAACGCATCTGGGATCTCAGCATCCTTGTCGAGACCGGCAGAAATGCCAATTGGGTTGTCTAGTTCGGTTCCAAAGACGGAGACAGAGAGCTCGGGAACTTTGAGGGTAGTGTCGCGTTCACGGGGGTTAAGTCCCAAGTCGTAGAGAACCTTCAAGGCCGTCGTACCAGCATGGTGAGCGTCCTCCGCATCAGGGAACGCCCATCTCAGCAGAGGCGGCACAATCCATCTGTGGTGAAAAGCACGGGTGTCGGTTGCATATAGATAACCGACAAAGACCGTCGCAGCTACAGCACCGCCATAAAGCACAGCTTTAACATTGCTTGTTCCGTCACCGGCCGAGGATGAGGCATTCCGACGCTGGACGATGGGAGTTCGAGGGAAGGCTTTCCGCGCCGAGGGGAGGGATCGTGATCGAAGGAGAGCGGCAGACATGGCTGGGGGAAGATGCTGGGGCCGGACCAGCTCCCAATTGATTTGCGGGCGATTGGTGTTTTTTTTTGCTTGAAGAGGGAATTGGGGGAGCTTTCCAAAAGATGATGTCGCGAATTGCCGGCTGTGAATGGTTGAAGGCCGGATTGGTGGAGGACAGTTCCCACACAGTAGAGATAGACTGTGCTCTTTAATAACCACCAACTATATTCTAGGGAACGGGCATCATGAACTATATCCATCGTAAGATTGTTTAGTAAATAGTATATAAGAAGAGTATTCTTTATGGAATTAATTACACTAATAGTCTAATCATATCACATCGGACGAACCTCGCCCCTTTGCACAAATGACTTTTTGAAAGTCCTGTTGTGAGTTGCAATATGCTGGACACGGATCTAGTCACCTGCTCGATGGTGATCAAACTGAATGAGACTTCTGTCGTTCTTGGAGATTAGGAAATATGGTTGCAATGTTGAATTCAGTCTCCTACAGATTCGATTGCCTTTCTTACTCATTGCACAGGAAGACAGAATTACTTGATCTCACTTCAAGGGGTAGGCAAACCCTTGTCGGGACCCCAGGTAAAGTAATCTCCTCGTCAACTTCATATACACAAACAAGTTGTCCATTTGATAAGGGAGTATTGAGCGAATGTCCATCTTGGGTCTTTGGTATATCTCTCGTGAAGTGGGTTGAATGTTGAGTTGCTGGATTCCAAGGCATTGTGAAGCTTATGATAGTACGTCGAGCTGTACGCCTATAGCCTGTTGCCTGTGTTCAGACAATCAAGCCAAAACTTCGGCAATGTTAATACTCTATGGGCCAATTCTTGTTTTTCTTTTCGCGCTTATTTGCCGGACAACTTGGATTGGGAGCACGGATATCAGCTCACGCAGGGCTATTGGTGGGCACTGAAATAATGGAAGACATGAGCTGGTCGACTCTCATGAGAGAGATTTCTTCGGAAAGATTGCAATCGAGAGCATTACTCGGTGATCATATGAACCTTATGGGATGTGTTGAATGCGGGTTAGTAAGTATCTGCTAGGGGTTGGCCAAGCGTCTTTGTATGATGAATAGGAGAATAGAAGGTATGAAACACACATTAGTCGTTACGAAAGGACTCCAAGTCAAAATGACCTTGATTATATATAAAGGAGTGAAGTGAATTTTATTTCTTTCTGAGCTTACTGATGCTGTATTGTCATAGTTGTTACTCTCACGTTGACTCCTAGTACAGCAGAAGACTTTAGAATAAGTTAGATCGAATTCATCACATCTAGAATTCGACTAGGCTAATGAATGAAACTAGGACATGATCCGGGAGGCGTCTTGATCTGTCGATAAATGAGAAGCATATAAGTGGAAATGAAAACGCCCATGACATGAGCCATTGATTAATAATGAGCAGCTTGAATATTTAATATATATGTGTAAAATATTCACGACGCGCTTCCTGTTGGCTGTGACATATTCAAGTAAAGTCCACTTTCGTATATAAAACCCCACAATTGACATAAAAGAAATCCCACTTGTTGCCTGGTATTCCATCTCTTGTTTTTTATGAGCGCGGCTCTAACTGTGTCGTTGATCTAGGTGTCTTTGGCATATGCCTTGAGTCTACCGAAGTTGGTCTGGTGAGAAGTGTCGCGGTGCTGAGTTCCGGTGTTCGCATATCACCTCGGAGTTCCTCACATCTCGGTCTATCGCCCTCCATCTCGTAAAGACTCTTGTTCCAGCTGACGGGCGTTTTTGTCATGGCAATCTCTCTGGCCTCGACCAATTCCCTCTCGAGACCACGTCGTCTCTTTCTCTCTCGGAACCACATGAAGATTGCGAGAGCGATAAGAGCAACTCCTAGGACGACTCCGATAGCAATACCGGCTTTCGCTCCTGTTGACAACTGGTGACTGCTGGGCTCGGGAGTCTCGCTGATAATGGAATCACTTTCTGTTTCTGCGGTGGCAGTAGCTGATGATTCTGTGGTCGTCGAAAAATCGGTAGTTGTTGAACTTTCGGTTGTTGTTGGCGCAGTCGTGGTGACCTTGAGCGTAGTTGTAGATTTTGATGTTGTCGAAGTAGAAGTTGAAGTTGGCTCTTCTGCTGTACCGTATGGTTCCCAGTATTGCTCGCATATCTTCCAATAACTGTTTTCCATCTCTGATGAATGATTAGTTTCAATGGTCAAGGTCCAGGGCTTGGCGTTACATACGATGCATTTCGGTCTCGGTGCAGTTTTCACCAATTTTCCTCTCCTGGTTGCTCAGACACTCATACATAGTATCAACGATGGTCTGGTGATTATCGTCATAACACCAGCAATCGTAGTCTGTATCATCACATCCCGTTGCACCCACGCCAATATGGAAGCATCCTGAGACGCAATCCGGTATCTTTGCCGCTAGCTTATCGGCATTTTTGTGAGCCATTGTAACAGAGGGAAGCAAGTTTGATGAGAAGGAAGGGTCTAAAATGGGCACCTGTGCCAAGCAGAAGAACAAGACGTAGACAAGAGAGAATGCAGTGAAAGAATGGAGTCGAAATAGCGATCCCAAGTCGTCAAACTTGAAGATGGAGACGGAGGAAACGCACAGGACACAAGGCCAGTCTTAAAAGGCTGAAATCTCATCAATTCTCACAAAAAGCAACTCGTTAACCGTTGCAACCTCGAACAAGGTAGCAAGGGGCGGTGACTGACCCTGCCGACGACACGACGGATCCATTTCCATGCTTTAGATAGCCTAGGGCTGTTGTTGATGGAACGTAGGAGAGTGGCCATCTGTAACGCTCAACGATGTTTAATTCAGGGTTGTAGGAATTTTTAGAGGCCACATCGGACTCGAGTCCCACGCCAAGGATCCCCTTCCATGCTCCCCCAGTCATCCTCCAATTTCAACTTCTTGTCTTGGTAAGGACTCGACAGGTTCTGTGAAGTTTAAATTGCGATGCATCTCTGCTGCTTAATTTGCAATTCAGAGATAAAATGAGTTATATTCTTTGCAGACTGGGGGGACAGAGATAAATACCACCTTAAGGCTGAGTGAAATGTAAGAACCCAGCGATAGGGCTCCTTGGTTGTACACCACCTTTGTCATCCCTGATTACCTTAAAAAGCAAGCTATCTAGATATTATGCATCCAATTAGATTCAATCAGAGCTTATGAATAGCTACAGTACTTATCATGACCGATCTAGGGGATTTGTGATACATATCCTAGCGGGAACCGCGCTTCTGGCTGAGTAATTCATGTCGCTGACTTGTTTCCGGTAAAACGGACTTCCAGCGCACTCCTTGACAAAGAAAGGGGTGCCACATCTAAAACCTTGGTAAGCCATGCATACTTATAATTACCCAAATCTAGTCATGATCTTCCACACGGACACGAACAAGAATAAAAGAAAAGAAAAAGAAAAACTTTTGGATAAATTATCCGTCCCGTTCCGTCGGCAATAAAGCAAGTCGCGACTAGACCCCAAATTTTGCCGACCGGGAATTCTAGAGCGGCCCTATCATCCGCCAAATCCTTAACGGAGGCCTTCCTCGCTGGGCCCGATTGGTCCGCTTTCAACTTGTTCCTCCTTCTGGCCTCGGCTTTTGGGGGGAAAACGAGGTAAACGAAGGAGATAAGTCGACCCAAGAAACCCACGAGCTCCGGAGGCCCAACGAAAGGCCAAGTCCGAGTGAGCTGATAAGCGGGCAACAAGTCGGAACGACAAGATTCTGATTAATATCCTTGATTTGTCGTTATCATTCTTTTTCTTATCCTCTTTTTATTCTTCTTTCATTATTTCTCCATCTCTCTTTTTCCTCCTCCCTCATCTTTCCATTTCCTCCCCCTTAACAAGCCGGTGAAATCATCATCTACCCCCGACCGAACGAAGGATCTACAGTACCATTTTACGCCACCGGGAGGAAATGGAGTTCGAAACGACATCATCAGACTTTCAGCGTTATCAGACCAAGATCCATGCAGCACAACAACGACTCGAATTCGTCGTCGCCGACCAGGAGAGATTAAAGAAGAAGTTGGCGCTGGACGGTGTTAACCCAAAGGAAGGACTTCACGTCTTTCCTGTAGCGGCGATGCCAACAAATAATGGATGGGACAGAACCAGAGTCGGACGGGAGCAGGCCGCACTCGCTACACTGTTCAACACCAGACGGGACGAGTCTTACAGTTCATATGATTCTCTTCAAAGTAATTCCCAGCAGGAGTTGCTTTCTGCGTCCGTCATGAAGAAGCGCACGCTTCCCCAAGATGATGTTTCTTTTGATGAGAGCCAACGGAAGCGATTAAGAATGGACAATCTTGCCACTCCATCCACCGATCCTCATCAGCCCATCCCGAGCATCGAAGTGTCGCCGAAAATGACCGATCCTGAAAGAATCACAACTCCTCAAGAGTCAACAGCTACCTACGACTCGACACCAACGATGAAACGGGCTTATCTGACTGCGGACACACTCGTCCCGTCAATCGTCTTCCAAAGACTCCCTGTTTCAACTCAGAGCTTTCTTCGAGGTGTTGATATGTCCTCTCCCGGTGCTCTTGTTCTCGCCAGAAGCGTCGCCGAACTTGGTGCGCGATTCGGTAGGATAGCAAGTGAGGATCAACTCAAGATCGGATATCAAAGACTGTCACAATCACCTCGGATGTCTGTCCTTTTCAACGCTCTGACTCCCGAGTCCAAGTATGTCTTGTTCTGGAAGTGGGTGCAGGAAGCGTCGGGAAAATACACCACAGCACCGCTGCAGCTGAAGGCATCTGTCCCCGAGACAGGTATCAAGACGAACACGCCCGCTGTGGACACGAGGTTGAGAACCCATCTTGTCAAGCAGATTG
Organism: Fusarium penzigii; assembly: GCA_013623535.1. Classification (NCBI taxonomy): domain Eukaryota; kingdom Fungi; phylum Ascomycota; class Sordariomycetes; order Hypocreales; family Nectriaceae; genus Fusarium; species Fusarium penzigii. The sequence goes on along the minus strand of JABFFC010000180.1, from coordinate 39,270 downwards.
ATGCTAGAGGACCAGGTGCTCTCAATGATAGAGTGATGAAGTGGATGGATAATATTATCGCCTCGCACTAAATGGATTTGGAGAGGGATCAGTTCAACATGATGAAGATTGAGATACCCTGATATTACGACAACGAACGATGAGCGTGGATACAGACACTGGACTGGAGGTTTCTTACTGTTTATTTTTCTCATCATAGATATGGGCGTTTTGTTTCAAGTCATTGCATGGAGTTTTTCTGGAGGGAGTTGAGCATTTACATAGTATGATAACTGGAGATGGCCGCATAACGGAGCGATAGTCTTTTTGCACATTAATTGAACACCACTACTCAGATATCCTTGGTTTGAAAGGCGCAGTGACAGTTTTGAAGTTGATCATGTACGTATTCGGCTTCTACGGTGGATTTGTTTGAAACACCATGTGACGTTCGTGCAGCTCTAGATAAGAATAGCAACATGACCCAACAATACGGAATAAGATGCGGACTTGGTGAAATTGGGTTGAAAAGGTGTCGTAAACTTGCAGTCAGTCTTGGGGAGGCTTTTGAACAATATGATATAATCCAATAACTTTTCAAGGACCCCCAGTGAATGAAACACCTGGTTATCATTGCTAAAACCAAGTGAGCTGAAAGATAAAAAAAAATCGACCATGTTCCAGATCCCGAAAAGACATCCGGCCCCCACGGTCCAGAAATGCCACCTTGATACCACTCTAGGTTGCTGTCCCGCAGCCACCGAAGGCACTGCGATTCAGCTCCCACATCGACTGTGACATTCAACCCAAAACCTTGCCGCTGATGTGAGAATCCCTCTACCTTGTTGATGGGCCCTTCCATGTGAGTTGGAGATCGTGTCGCCGTCAGCAAAGGTGGCTTGGATGTTGAATGTGGAGATGTGTGCATGAAATAGCCCAAGTATCTGTACAATCGGTTAGGTGCTGCGAAGGACTTCTGCACGCTGAATGGAAACGGCGCAGTTGGGATGGATGAACCTAGTTGATTGATGGGTTTGTGCGACGGTCGGGTGAAATCATGGCTAGAGATAAGATCCGTGGTTCAAGAAATCTTGGATACTAGTATCTTGTCAGTTCGAGCATAGTGATGTCTTGTTTACTGATGTCATTTCCCGATAGTCGAATGCATTATAGCCAAATAACAACAGGCATCATCTACGGATTTGAACAAAATCCCCGTGTCCGTGACATCCATCTTGTTGGCGACATTCCCAGATCCAAGGTGGAGGTTCAGCCACCCCTGTCATAAGCCCTTAGTGGAGTCAATCCAAAGAGCTTGTTTTTGTCCTCTCCCTCTTCACCTCTCTACCTCTCATGGAACCGCTGGTTCTTCAGTGGGGGGGTTGGTTGACGACGGCGCCTAAACCCATCATTCCGCTACAACCTCCCCTATTATGGGCGGGAAAGTGGGGTTTCTCTTCCCACTGTAACACCCAGACCTGAGGCTGAGCTTTGTACCTGTACCTGTACCGGTACCACAACGTAGCCCCTCTCATCCATTGTTGTCGAACCTCTCAAGTCGAGGTGTCTCAGGAGCCAACCCATCATGGAACCGACCCTGGGTTGCGACGGACAATTCAACCAAGTTTTCTATGTTGGGTCGTTTCCCCGGTCTACTACCTTTTCATCCTAATTTCTCCAGCTTCAATTTTTCCCTTTTTACCCTCTTCTTTTCTTCCAGGTTACTCTCTACAATTATCCCAGGTTTATTCACAATACTATCTCATTACTCTTTTGCTGCAATCTGTATCCTCGACTCGACCGTGCCACCCCTACTCCGAGTCCTTGTTCGTCGCCATCGCAACCGTTACGTCGTCACACATGTGGTCCTAATTCCAAGTTACCAAACCCATTTCGCCTCGACATATCCCTATTTCCTCTCCTCCCCCTTTCTTTGCTTGACCGAAGGTTGTCGATAATTACCTTCGACTTGGCTTGGGATGGAGGCAGATCTATTCCCGCGCTCGGGCGTCTCAGTCGGCGATTCCAACGACCGACCTGGTTTCTATAAAGTCGTTGGTATTAGTCTTGCCATCGGTTCCGGTGTCTTTATCGGTATATCCTTCGTCCTTAAAAAATTCGGCCTGTTACGCGCAAACGAGAAATACAATGAAGTCGCCGGCGAGGGATATGGCTATCTCAAGAATGCCTACTGGTGGGCAGGCATGATTCTTATGATCATAGGTGAAATCTGCAACTTTGTCGCCTACGCTTTTACCGATGCGATCCTCGTTACGCCTTTGGGCGCTCTGTCCGTCGTCATTACAGCTGTCCTCTCCGCGATATTCCTCAAGGAACGTTTGAGTATGGTCGGCAAGGTTGCATGCTTTCTCTGTGTCATCGGATCGGTTGTAATCGTTATGAACGCACCGCATACCTCGTCCGTTGCCGACATTCAGGAGATGCAAAAATATGCCATTACGCCTGGCTTTCTGAGCTATACCGGTGTCATTATCGTCGGCTCAATCATTGCTGCTTTCTATGCGGGACCCAGATGGGGAAACAAGAACATGTTTGTCTACATCTCAATCTGTAGTTGGATTGGAGGCTTGAGTGTCGTTTCGACTCAAGGACTGGGAGCAGCCATCATTGCTTGGATTGACGGAAAGCCTCAGTACAAAGAATGGTTTCTCTGGGTGCTGTTCGTCTTCGTCATTGCGACCTTGTTGACCGAGATTGTCTACCTCAATGTAAGAAACAACATGTTACCGTTGATTGCAATGACTTACACCCATTAGAAAGCGCTTAATATCTTCAACGCCGCCCTTGTCACGCCAACATATTACGTTTATTTCACCAGCACTACCATCATCACTTCCGCTATTTTATTCCAGGGTTTCAAGGGTACAGCGTCGTCGATTGTAACCGTCGTCCTAGGCTTCCTCACCATTTGCTCTGGTGTTGTATTACTTCAACTCTCAAAATCCGCAAAAGATGTGCCCGATGCTGCAGTATTCAATGGTGATCTGGACCAGATTCAGACCATCGCCGAGCAAGAACAGCCAGAGACAGAACCTAAGGCCGATGCAATCCGTGGAACTGCTGCCATCATGCGACAGATCTCACACAAGCGACTAAGGATGGAAGCTGAAGAGTTGAAGCGACTACATGAAGAAAAGATGATGATGGAGACAATGAACCCTATTTCTGAGGACGGAAATGGACAGCCGGAATGGGAATGGGATGGCATCAGGCGAAGAAGAACTATTAGCTTCAGGCATGGCGGAAGTACGCGCTCAAGGGCAGCGACGTCTCCGCCACCCTCTTCGCCTCGATATATACCCCCACTGCCTCATTCTCCTCGAGCCCACACCCCCAGGGCTCAAACTCCTCGAGCTCAGACTCCTCGAGCGCATCCGCCGTTAGGGATGAGCCATTTCCCCCCGTCGGATGACGAGGATGACAACCACGATCAAAGCACCATCTTCTCCAGCATTGCGGGCACAATCAGGGGTCGAGCCCGAGGTTTCACCAACACCTCCAGCCGGCACCCTGATGAGCATCCTGAGGACAAGTCCCGTAGCCCCATGCACCCTGTTCCTCTAACAGAGATTGCAGTTCCTCATAGCAAACCGGACGACGAAGATGGTGCCTATTATGGTCAGACGCGAGAGCATGTGTTTCCTCACTACGATACAGAATATCGCGGTGCATCAGCTGGTAGCAACCAGAGCCTGGCACCGACGCCTCCGCCACATGGCACAAGACGGCAGTTCTCGTTCCATAATGTTTTTAAGCGACCTCACTCTTCGAGATCAACTTCGCATGTTGTAGATGAACCCACCGAGGAGGAAAGAATAGGTCTTGTGAAGGACTCGGACAGTGCTCACGGGCCGGCATTCCTTTAAGCAGACTAGAAACGTAGGTCAGGGCTCTTGTTTTCGGGTTTCTGCATATGCATGGTGTTTTTGGCGTTTTCACATGGTGTCCTATCTTGGAAAGGACGTGTTTTTCTTGGTCGATATACTTGTCTCGATGAAACGGCTCATGGCTGGAGTGTGAGCTTGATGACTCTTTATGTATAGAAAAGTTGTCGGAGAATACAAGGTTCTGGCAGTAAAGAGGGGGGGGAAGGCAATGCGAACATGAATCAAGATAATTCTTACTTGGCAAATATCAATATCGAGCATTGTTGGTGTCATGCTTACACCAAAAATTACTTGCTTCAGTTCATGACCCGGGATTTCGTTAGATCCATCCTCATTGAATGTCACGTATTCCATCAGCAGTGGAAAAGTCATCATATCATCCAACCATTTTCCATAGCCCCAAACGCCGTGCAATGCCCCAATTCCTTACATGCCAAAACACGTACATAGTACAAAACGCTATACAAATGTCAAAACATCCATCTCAACTTCTAGCCTTTCCAATCACCAATCCACCGCCCAGCCATTCTTCTCGAGGAATTCCTCGCAGGCGCTTCTCAGCGCTAGGTTTGGTCGTAGCTCAGCAGCGGTAAGGGGCTCGCGAGTGAGGGGATCGCTGGGGTGACGACGGAGATGCTCCATGATGGAGGCACGTTCGTAGGATTTACCGGTCTTGGTCTGTGGATTTTGTTAGTTTATGTGAAAAGGAGGGGGAAGGGGGAGGGTTTGGACGTACAATGACAGGGTCGACCATGATACCGAAACTGATATCGTCGATTGCCCATTCAGGAACTTCTCGCTTCTTTTCGGAGTCTGACCTTGCTCTTTCAAAGACATCCCTCATCCGTGCTATTTTAGCCTCGCTCTCCTCCTCAATCTCCTTTCTCGTGATTTCATCATCCGTCTCCATCAGCATCTGATCCCTCTCTCTTCCCAACATCTCCAACACCTCCCTCTCCAGATCAGATGTCTCTCGTTTTCGTTTCTTTTCTCGGTCCTCCCATCTCTCGCTCTTGACTTTCAGAACAAGTGCTGTTACTGCGGCCAGGGACCGGTCGTTTGTTTTCGCGCAGAGGCTGTGTGCGCGGAGAGCGCTCGAGAGTGCGGCGTCAAAGTCGCCGAGGTTGAGCTGGGCTTGGGCAAGGTAGTAGTGCGCTTTCATATTTTCGGGTGCGAGGGCAAGACATGCTTCGCAGTCGGCGATAACGGAGTCCCAGTAGCCAAGCTTGAGACGTGTCATGGCACGGTTGGTGTACAAGGCAGGGTTCTTGGGGTCGGCGATGATACTAAGAAGGTCTGTAAGAAGGTTGTTGCTATGGAAGAGAAATAACATACGCTTTAGAGTAAAAGCTATCAGCGCCGGCGTAGTCTTGCGCGCCGAAGCATTTGTTACCCTCTTCTTTTAGTTGGAGGGCTTTAGACATGATGAAGGAGGGGCAGATAAACCGGATAAGCTGGGAAGTAACGAAACTAACAACTACAAGAAGGTGACGAAGAATGTGAAGATTGGTGTATAAGAGGCTAACAGGCCAGTCACAGGATATAAAAAAAAACGCTCGAGAAACAAGGAGAGCGGCAAGTGGTCAAGCAAGGCCCGGCATGATAAGTCAAAGACGAACGGATGATGTAAATGACAATGATGAAAGCGGAATGGAAGTGAGAACCCTTGGAGTTTACTATGGTAACTTGTGGTATGTATGGAATGATTGGATTTCTAAGCGCGGTGATGTTTGGACCCTGGAAAGTTCGAGAAGGTGGATGAGGGGAGATAGGACTGGCGGATTGCGGGGGTTTATTGATAGTGCTAGGAACTCCGATGTTGTTGAAATTGTCTTGATTTTATGTCTCAGCTTCTTTATACCATCTATGAATCGTCACTCGTTGAAGATATACAACAATGATTTCAGAAACACGAACATGTCTGCTGCAGTTGTTCCCCCAAATATGACGTTGGTTCCATCTTACAGGGGCCAACACGTTCGACATGACTCTGGAGTCCCCTAAAACATCAGTGCAGTCCAGTGGGGTGTATATCCAGTGTAAGAGCACCCATGCTCTCAACTTCATCCTCACAACTCCACCAATCGAACAACCAACTTGTTCTTTGGGCGCAGCGTAAACGTCGGCTGCGCAATCTCCAGGTCTTTGCCATCAGCTCCCAGAGGCATCTCGATACTGAACCGCCTCACCAACTCAACTAGTATCGCCTTCATCTCCATCATGGAAAGCTGTTTGCCGATACACATGCGAGGGCCGTTGTGGAAGGTCTGGAAAGCGTATGCACTCGAAGCTTCGCTTGGGAGATTGTTCCAGCGATCTGGGTTGAAGCGAGTTGAATCTGGACCCCAGACGGAGGGGTGAAGGTTCATGACGGCGGGCGAGAGCTGGATCACGGTGCCTTTGGGGATGAAGATGCCTGCAATTTCAACATCTTGCGTGGCTTGTCGAGGTGCCATGGCGACTGCCACCCAGTCAGCATACAACGTCGCTGTTTGGTAATAACGGCATTCTTACCAGCACAGTACATTCTCAAAACCTCTCGCACAAAGTTGTGCAAGAATGGTAACTTCTCGATATCACCATAGTTGGGTGTGTCTTTGGTGTTGTACAAGCCGTTGATTTCAAGGCGAAGGCGTTCCTGATATCCTGAACAGCGCGAAAGCTCGTGGACTGCCCAGATGATGGAGCATGCTGTAGTATCATGACCTGCTCTGCATATCAGTTAAAGTACTACTTCGTCTTTGAAGTTCATGCTTACCAAGAATCATGATATTCAAAAGCTGCTACTTGTTAGCGTTGCCGTACCTCAAATTAGATGTTGGGACACCCACATATTCAATGATATCTGCATCATTCCAAGAAGAATCCTGGTGCTCAATCAGACACTGGAGAATATCCAACTCTGCTCCTAGTCTGGTTCCAGCCCTTAATTCTTGTCTTCGGGCAGCGATGAGGCCGGCAATAAACCCTCGGATCTTGGTAGACATCTGCATGAATTCTCGGGACTCACGATAAGGGAGAAATTGGCGAATCGGCACGAGCGAGTTGATGTAGTTGATTATATGTCCAAAACTGGATGGCTGCATCGTTACGGAGAATGCTTCGAACAAGGGGGATTGCGTCGACTGCAGATGATTGAGATCGAACCCAAATGTCTTGGTACCAATGAGATCAAGCACAGTCTTCCAAATACTCTTCTCAACTATTGTCAATCAGGTTACATGTTTCACTATGGACAGCCAGTTAGATGACAGACCTTCAACATCGACGACCTCATCGGCCTTCTCATTGAGGACATCTCCCAACAACTTGGCCTTGTTCTGGACCATTGGAAAGAAATTCTTGAGTGAACGTCCACACAATGGCTCTTGAGTGCTGTCAGTCAGGATCGAACTATATCAACTGTGACAACTGACTACTTAGGGACGCTCGACGCAGCCGGTGGAGTTCGCCTTCGACAAAGGGGAGTCCGTCGCCAATGGTCTCGTGAGCAAACTGTCTCGCAAACTCCGGCTTGACAAAGAAGGAACTCTTCGTCTGAAGGATCTGCTTGTATGCCTCGACACTGTTGACGATGAGTGTTTCGGAGTTGGCAAAATTCACAAAACGGATGAAGTGTGCGTCCGGCCACGCTCGCGACCATCGACAGAACAGTTCAGGTATCCAAGAAACTTTGAGAAACTTTTTGCTTTGACCAAAAAAGAAGGCATTGTCCTAGAAGAACCTCAGCACAGGTTTGACGATACTGATCAGTGATGGGGTACATACTGTTGGACCTGGGATGTGTCGAAGGGGGGAGAAGTAAAAGGGATGTACAAAAATGTTGAACATGGTCATACTCATCGCGATCAGTATGATTGACACCACAATCGACAAAACCGTATGTTCCGTGACATGAGATGGCAGAGCCGAGCCCAACACTCTATCGGGTGAGTGACTCATGATGGGCTCTTGAAGTCAAAAAGGAGTTCGGATTGAAGAAACCAAGAATCACCAACGATGCATTCATCTAATGGACGACGAGTCAAAATTCCAGAGACAAAAATAAAGGTGACGGTGAGTGGAAGGATGATAGTGATGGAGACAAAAAGGTAAACCTGCCAAAACATTGCAAGGAGGGATGCTTCCAAACACAACGGGTTTGTTGGGATGAAATTGCTTTGATATCATCAAGAAAATCTGCCATTCACTTGCCAACAGCAAATCTCTTCATCTCAACGAGTTTTTTACTACGAGCACTGCCAGGCACTGTCAGGGCTCGAAGTATCCAACATCTAGAAAAACGTCATCCCCCGGATTTGATTATACTGGAAGCCCTGCATTGAGATATGGGACAAGCGAACTCTGCTTGTTATTGATGATTTAGTTTTCGACACAAGGTTGGTAAAGCTTTGATAGTAAGGATATGTTTCGTGAAACAGTTTCCCATGTTGCTTTCGAGGGACCACTCCTTATCCTTGATGGCATGGTGTCTGGCGCAGGTTTTAAAGCAATGATAGAACATCTGGGAAGGATTTGTTTCTTGAAGCAGCTTCTTATGTGGTTGTCAAGTTAGCTTGCCACAGTGTTGATATCCAACTTCCTTGGAAGAGACAAACGTACTCAGAGCTTCTACACCTAACTAATGCATCAATTTGACCAGCTATTTGTGTTTAAGGAGTTGGGTCACGTTTGCCAAGCAGGGTTTCTTGAAAATGAATCATGCTGGTCGAGTACTCTGTCGTGTCCAGGTCTGAGCTTTGAGCATCGGGTATCATGTGGACTAGGCCTGATATCACGATATGATTGATGTGATATCCTGCAGTATTGGATACTATCATGTACCCGACTTGACTGATTTATCACTTCTTGATTTAATGTTCTGTCTCCAGAAACTCCACAATCCTATCCAGAGCCTGTTGTCCCTCATATATCGGCAGAATAGGCCAAACATGCACCATCCCCTCTCCAACAACAACCTCAGCCTTCACCCCCTTCTCCTTCGCCATCTCCACCATCTTTATCGCATCCGGACTCAGCAGGTCTAACTCTGCCGCAAACACCAGCATAGGCGGTAAGTTCGACAGCTCTCCATACAGTGGGCTCACCCGCGGATGCTTGGTGTCCATCTCGGGACATATCAACCGCGTGGCTTCCCGAACACCCTCAACACCCAGCCAGGGATCTTTGAGCGCCGTGGCCTGGCTCTCGGGGTTTGTGAGACTGGAGTCTGTGCAGGGTGTGATGGGCACGATGCGGTTTGCTACCGGACGGTCCGCCAGGAGAGCTTGTTGGGTGAGGACGAGGGTCATTGTTCCGCCTGCTGAGTCGCCCATGACGTAAAAAGGTGTCGGATCATCTTCACCGGCGAGATCGTCGTGCAGAGGTTGAACAACGTCGTACATCTTCATAAGAGGCGTTTCCGGTCCAAGGGGATACAGGGGAACGGTGACCACAGCATTAAGTCGTCTCGCCATCTGAGCTACAACATCCCAATGCTGTGGCTTCGCCGAAAACACAAATCCTCCGCCATGACAGTACAGAATCCGAGCACGAACAGGAGTTTCCGACTTGGGAGATATGGTGTAGACGGTGTAATCCGAGACATAACCCGGTCTCGAGGACTGTTCGATGATGAAGTCCTTGTAGAGATGTTGAGGAGGACCGGGTGGGTTTACAGCCGTTTCTTTCCTCTCCTGCTCAATACGAGCATGGAAGGCTTCGACGGATGTCCATGTGCCTTTGAATTTCCACCAAATCACCCAACTGAGGATGTAGCTTTTAAAGCTGGGCATGGTTATGAAGTTGTGTGGGCGGTGAGTCTCTGGACAGTTGCGAAAGATGGTAACAGGACCCAGGTAAAAGAGTTGTTGATATGTGGAGGCAAATAATATAACCCTACTAACTAGTAGATTATACAATTATAAACAAAATTGTAGATTAGAATCATTGATGTGGAACATTCAAATCTACGTTGCTATTGTTGAGCTCATGCGGGGTTTCAGGGTAAGTCATCTACAACTATCGACTATGAGCAGTCTAAACTAGCACTGCGAGTACTGCATTTGGTCTTGTGATAGATTGGCCGAGGTTCAAGAATATCACGTGGAAACTATTAATAAGTCCATGACCAGAGAGAGGGAACATCAATCTATCAAGAATGCAAAATATTCAGAATGAGAAGTTTTGTAAAGATGTTGATGATGGTTTGCATATCAACACAACAGTATCATGATTGATAGTTCACGAATGCAACTTATGTGACTTTAATTGCTTACATACACGTGCTATTAATATATCTAAACGTCAAGCTAATATCAGCCCATTCTTAAACATTGCTTCAATATCGAGTGCCATTGACAGACACAAATCTCCCAGGGTCATCTTCACTTTGACGAAGTTGAACACCGATCGATTGCCGACCCTTGACTCCCCCATTCTGCCAAACCGTTTCCCCCCTCCCCCGCCTCCAGGGTATGTATTCCTGACAAAGCAAAGCGGGTGGTTGCCAAGCAAGCAAGTATCAGATCATTTTTCTCTTCCCGTCTGTTGGTTGTCACGGTGTTTTTTTTGACAAGACCGGTTTTTGGTGGCCCGGGGGAGCGGGGGAGTGCTGCTTTAGCAGAGGGGTTTATGCTGTTGTTCCTGATATTCGAATTGAACTGTCCAGAATCTCATGGGACTTTGATTCTTGTTTGATGTATTTTCATGGATATACCTTGAATTGATCACTATGTGTATAAATAAGCATGAGACATCCTCTGTAATAGAAACCACTGTTCTGGTATTAAGAACGAAGCCCGAGGGGCCGGACCTTTATAAATCTCAACAGGCATTAGCCGGGGTAACAAAACCACCTGCATTACAACCTATGTCTGCTGCACAGTCCAATACAGAATCTGACATCTCATGCATAGAACGAGTCTAGGCAAACATGGTAGGATCGTGATATAACCGCCCGATGATCCTTCAGACGAGAACTGTATGAATTGTGACATGAGAACGTGTCCAATCACATCGCGATAGTTTTCCCATTCGTTCACAGCATCCTCCATAGTCTGGACTGTCGTCCCCGAGCATCATCCTTCAACACGAAGCTTCACCAGCGTAATTGGTTTAGTGGTAAAATTCTCCGTTGCCATTCGAGTAACGTCGGGGAGCCCTGGGTTCGATTCCCAGATTACGCAAGATCCATTGACTTCTACTTTTGCTCGATGTAGATATCTCTTTTTGTTGTTTCTATCCCAAACATGACCATCCTAGATCACGATTCATGTTTATTAGTTCAGAAGTGTTTAATGTTAATAACCTGGGGTTGGTTAACCGTCTGTGGATCGATGGCTGAACTAGATTGACGCCATTGGCCAGTGCCTACACGACGGTACCTAAGCCTCCTACCAAATTAATGCACACACATCAAGTATCTGCCCTACGTCCTTCTGTAAAAGCAGCCCCCCCTCTGTCCGGAGCCTATCGTGACCCATCCATTACTCACAAGCCCCCCCCCAGCCGGGTCCACGTTTTGTGCCGTCTCACAAAACCCCGGGTTTTGCCGAGCCCGCCGGGCCAAAAACCCAGATTTTTGGGAAACTTGGGGGGAAGAGATTGGAAAGGACTCGCTCGGTAGCCCATTAAACCTCTTCCCTTCCCCGTCATTCAACATCACGATACAAATTCCGCCTTGGATGATGAGTTTATGAACGAAGGAAAATCTCACAACATTGCTTCAGAATTAATTCCGAGACGATTATCGACAAACAACGGATCCATAATACCGTCTGGTTCTCGTACCGCTTCGTCACCCTCTTCGAACTGGTTGCTCGTCTTTCATACGTCACAACCACCACAGCAATTCATCTCCCGCTACCCTCCTCCATCGTCATCCATCGAGTAGCCTCGCCATCTGTCTCGATTAAACCGCTTCTCTACTCCGACATACAATCACTCTCTCCTCCCACAAAGCCACGCAACATGCCTTCACAACGCCCTTATTTCCTCTCCTCTTTCCTCGCCGCCTTTCGACCCCAGGGCCCTACCATCCCCACACCCCACCAACAACCTAACAAGCCCGCCCGCGAGACGACAACAACGTCAACGGCAGCAGCAGCGGCGGCGGCATCAGCAAACGCTTCTTCTTCCTCCTCTCACCAGCAACAAACCACTACATCTAGCGTTACAATTCGCTCCCCGCGCGCAGCCTCGGCAGAGGAGTCATCGTCACCCAACGGCATCGCCATTCCTATCCCTGGGTCATCACGACGTCGTGGCAGCGATAGTAGTACAGAAGGCTTCCGTGATGTGATAGGAGCTGATAAGTGGTATATTGGTGGGAGAACACCGGGCGGGGAGGAGAAATTCTTTAAGCTGGGTGTTATCCGACGTGTGCGGAGCAACGATGGACTCAGTCTGGATCGTTTGAGTTTATAGGCTGTCCTTCATTGCCCGTTACTCTAAAGTCTCTTCCTTCTTTCTGCACACGCAATGAGGGAGAATGTGGTTAGAGGTGTCATGTATCTTTCATGGTACACAAGATATCACATATTCACTCTGTGATAAAGAGATGGGATGATCAAGTTAAACTGAATGAACGTGATATGAATTGGGTCAGCCATGGGACTGGGATAGGTTTGGGTATCAGGAAATAGGGTTTCTTTTCGGGTTTTGGGACCGGCGTTCATTTGGTCTGCTACATATCTGGGGCACATATCGTATTCCCCATCAACCACTTGAGCAATGCATATGCTCTAAATATCAAAAAGTTCTTGAGAACTGGGCTGTTTCAAACTTGATATATCCAGTCACTCACCACATAAATCGTTGCAAGCGACCATCGTCAAGAACCGTCCCATCCTCAGCCCTCCAAATATAGGGCTTCGTGAGGAAGATGTAGCCAGTCACAGCGTTGATGGCCATGAACCATAGCGTCTCCAAGATAAGGCGTACGTCATAGCTTCGAGAGAACTTCTTGTACCATGAGTTTGGCGCGAGACGACTGATGATGCTGTTGAAACCTTCGTGGTCGTGGAGACGCCATGCTGGTACAAGCAACCTCCACATCACCCATGGGATGATAAAGTAGCGAGGTTCAACTAGTGGAGCAGTCATGAGGGACAGCGTAGTTGCAAGCAGGAAGATGAGGCCTGTAGATGTACTAGCCGGTTCGACTGAGACCAGTAGGGGGTCCTGCTGAAGCTCCTTATCAAAGGCTTCCCGCGCAGCAGCCTCAGTCTCGGGTGACAAATTGGTAGCAGTACCGGGAAACTCTGCATTTGTCTGCCGGCTGGGTGAACCATACTTGATCCACAATGGATGACTGAGAAACGGTGCCTCACGCGACCATGTGTAATACGCTGAGCAGTCGTCGTCATGCAAGAAGAAGAACCACTGCGAACATCCAGCCATTGTACCCCAGACCATCCATCGAGCCAGGGTATAGGGTACAACCAGCGCGTACCGGATCCAGGTAGAACGACGGATGGTGTACCGGAAGATGTAAAACATGTAGTGGCGGTTGTCGGCAAGTGTGAATGGATGGATGATGGTGTTGTAGCGAACAATGGCGATCGAGATCACAACCGTCGCGAGTAGGTAGATGGGCCAAAGGATTCTGGAAGTGAAGACGAATTCTGCCACCTTCAGCGGCGTCGAGAGACGTGGCGGAGGGATATTCTGGTTGCTGCTCGAGCCATCCGAAGATGCGTTCTTTGGTTGGTTCGCTCCCTTCTTGCTTCTCACTTTGGAGCCCGACTCAGGGCGCGTAGGTGTATTCCCTTCAGTGAAAGTGGCCGACTTCGCAACCTTGAATGTCCGGAATAATATGTTGACAAAAGGAAGTGCATAAGGCAAAAGGAGGGGAAGGGAGAAGAAGGCAAAGAACGGCCAGATATAGAGCATCTGCGGGAGATGAATGGTCGCTACATGGTTGGATTTGTCCCCTATTTATCGTCAGAACTGGTATGTTGAGCTAGGTCATGAGGACATACCAAGTACTACTCCGCCGTTCCACAGGACAAACGCTCCAAAAGAGACAACGACAGCGATGTATGGCCAGATGTTTCTCAGGACACGGAGAGGGTTGCACAGTGCCGCAACACCCAGACTAAGGACACAGAAGAGCATATCTGTTTGGTTAACTCGGTAGTTTCTCATGGAGGACAGCAGTAAACTCACCTTCAGGCCATAACATATGAAGTGGAGGATCATGTACATCACCGAGGGAGTATCTCCAGGCATAATACTTGACCTGTTCGAAGAGGGTTGTCATGACAGGTTGATCCACTCGCTGAGGTCTCAATGTTTTAATAGCATGGACCGCCTCGACACCACCCATGTAAACCACCACCCAGAACACATTCGTCTGTCGCATGAACAAAGTGAGCACGCCAAGCACAATAGTTGAGAAATCGTTGAATAGTGAGTTGTGGTCATGCTTCAGTCGCTTTAGATGATTCAAATACGCGGCGAGAACAGCTGTCGTAGAGACGATGTCGGTGTAGTAGAGGCCGGAGAAGAAGAACAGAAGAGGAAAAAGAGCAATATTAAGTGCCGTATGAAGGGAATATTGCGTATAACTGTTGAGTTTGGCAGACGAATGCGCTTCGTTAAGACGAGCCTCGATCTCATGTCGACAGCGCAGAGCAAGGTATGCCAGGATCATCAATGCAACAGCATTGGTGGCTCGGAGACTGCTGGCATCACATACGTATGAGCCCAGAGAAGTATCTGGACGAACGGCGCCGGGGATCAAGAGCGAAAACAGGTACCTATCAGCAGTCAGATATACAAGTCATGTCATTATGTCTTCTAGACGTACAATCCAGGGGGTGTCGTAATCTTGTCATCCCATTGGAGGAACTTTCCCTGACAGTACTTTTGTGCCTGAGGAATATGAAAGACTTCATCCTAGTCACGAGTTAGAAAGGTGATTGCCAATAAACGTGAGATAAAGAGGGACTTACAAGATACGGTTCAGGTACGATAGCTGAGACAATGTAAAGCCAGGTGAAGCAGGCGACAGCAAGAAAGCTCGGAAACAAAATTCCTGACTGGGATATTGCACCACGAGACTTTTCAAGAGTCCAAAAAGCGAGAGGAAGAAATAAGAGACCAGCAGAAGCCGTGAGAAAGGAAGTCGACTTGACTGGGTTGGGATGGTTGACCTTGTCCATCATGACAGGTGTTCCTAGGACAACGTTCAGATCGAGCAGTCAATGATGTGAGTCTGAATAAAACTGAGAAGAAGAACCATTTCAGAGAAGAAATAGGAAAAGGGTGAATTTAAATGAAAGAGAAAATAGGTTGAATGAGAAATGTGACAATAGCTATTGTGTGTAAGCTGCGTGTTGGTGTAAGTGGTAGAGAGATGAAGAGGATCAGAATGAGAGAGACAGTAAGACTTGAGTACTGACACTGTACTTGATTGGTCTATACCAGAACGTGTCGTCATGGGATGCTACGTTCACTATATTTGAAGGATTCTCAGAGAGGCAGCAAGGCATACTGCCATGGAAAAACATAGCTTCAAAACCCATCACTTTTGAATTGTATTGTTCAAAATGTTCTCTTATTGGAGGCAATGCATTTGAGCACTGGATGCCTGCCAACTTCTCACCATGCAGTGGGTGTCGTCCTAGTTAAATGAGAAACCAGCCAATCAACAACTCCACATTTCACACCCAAATACGTAGTAGTGACCAAAAAAAAGTCATTGGGAAACACATTCTATTCGAATATCTTGTACAAGCAGAGCCGCCCAGAATTCACAACAAGGGCAACCACTGAACGCTGTCTATTATCCATCTTCCGCCAGGTAATTTAGAAGGGCTATTCGAGGCTGTCAGTAAAACTAGATCAATCGGGACATCTTCGAGGGTAATTCTTACGTTGTCAGCGGGGTGAATCTCCTTGTGGAAGTAACCACCGAGCACGGGAATCTTCTGTAACTGAAGTCAGTGCTATTCCTAAGATATCGACGAGCTCAGTCCATACCTGGAGGATGTCGCGCTGCACACGGGGGATACCGTTGGCGAAGAGGAGGACAGCAACAACAGCGGGAGCACCGTACTTGGCAGTTCGGGTGCCGCTGGAACATAAATGTTAGCACCACTTTCTAGATGAAAATCCA
Source organism: Fusarium penzigii (assembly GCA_013623535.1). Taxonomy (NCBI): domain Eukaryota; kingdom Fungi; phylum Ascomycota; class Sordariomycetes; order Hypocreales; family Nectriaceae; genus Fusarium; species Fusarium penzigii. Next base: position 23,280 of record JABFFC010000180.1, on the reverse strand, counting down.
GACGCCCGACAAGTTTCTCTCATTCATCCCCAAGCTCTTTCTGTATCCCAATCACTCCCAATGGCTCCCTTCGTCCACCCAGCATCATATCCAAGGAAACCTCGGCAGAACGGAACGCGCTCGCGGGATCGAAACTTGTCGGGTGCTGGCATCGAATGCATTCGCTCGAAACACCAATTTACTCACATTCTGATAGCGGACTGAAGAGTGAAGCCGTTCAGGTTAGGCTGAGGCTGGTACCTGCGATCAGCTTGTTAGCTGTATTCCCTCGGCTATCCATGTAATCGCTCGATTGTCCAGTCAAGACTCGATTGACGCGGTAAAAGGACTCGAATTATTCGGGGGATCGCGTAGGGGACGTACTTGGGGCCGTAGGGGCTCTTGAAGGCCGTGGCGCGGAAGGGAGTCTGAGAATAATCAGGTCAGTCAAGAGTTTCGCAGATACACCGAGAACCAGAGCGCAATTGGCAGAAGGTGAAAGATACGCCCAGGAACCCAAGACATGAGGGATAAGCATACAGGAGAAACCATCTTGACGGATGTGGTTGAAGTCGTTCAATTGCTTGTCGATTTCGTCGTCTTCAAGATTGATGACCTTTTGGTTGCGTGAGTTTATCCTGGACGGGAAAGATCGGGATTATTGCCTCAGGCTCGAAATTTCAAGCTCTCGCTCCTTTCAGCCTTGACCGCCCAATCAATCAGCATCGTAGTTGACCCACCATTTTCTACCTCTGTGGAGAGCTTCACAACAGCCTCGCCATAACAAAAACCTCCGCCTCTCTTCTGTTCAACGTCTGCGTGTTTCTTTCGCGCGCTTGCTGATTTTGGCATCCGGGAAAGATGGACACGTACATAGATGCTCGATTTGAGCGCTTGGAAAGGGCACTGGCGAACTTGATCGATTCCGTCACGAAATACCACCCTTCTACAATCTACGCTAAAGAGCTCGACATTGCCGACAATGAATTGAGCAAAGGACTTGAAGAAGGTGAATAACTAATTACTCGTAGAGAGCCCGACACTTGTCTGACTCTCTCTTAGTTCAAGCTCATCAAAATCACTATCGACGAATTCAACAACTCCGCGAGTCTTCGGCTGCTCTCGATACCCAGATCCGCGAAACCCTCTCTACTCTAGCTAGCACCCGCAAGGACATCGTCACAACGCAAACCACCACCTTCCCCTCAGGACCAAGCTACCCTGTATCCTACGAGGAGCTTCTCAGTTATGCTAGGCGTATCAGCAAGACGACCATGCCACCGGCAGGGACCCATAACCCCGTCCCGCCCTCTGAGCTTCAAACACCAGGTCCAGAGTCACAGGCAATGACACCGGCGCCTCTCTCATCACAGGTTCAGAGCCCTGCTGCCATGAATGGTACTCCGCAGATGACCTCCGAACCACCAACTCAACAGACCACCATGTCTGGCAACACTGTCCTGCCTGAGCAACTCCACCAGTACATCAACCCTCTCTCCGGTCAACTGTTCTTCCCCTGGCCTCTTGAGGACAAGATTCGTGCTGGAGCATTAGCATCAAACCAGGTCCTCGCAGAACGCGGCATCGAACCCAAGGGCTATGATCCCGTGGAGGAAGAGGAGCGTCTGCGTCGCGAAGAGGAGGAACGTAAGCAGAAGGAGGAGCAGGAGCGTATCGAGCAGGAAGAGCGGGAGAAGAAGCTCCGCGAGGAACGAGAGCGTATCCGCCAAGAGCGCGAGCGACAGAGGGAGAAGGACCAGGAAGAGTGGCGGCGCGCGAGTCTTGTTGGTGGACCTGCAGGAGAGAACAAGGGCCCTACTGGACCACCAAAGCAAAAGGCGCAGTTCCAGTTCACTAGTTTGGATGACCTTGACGACGACGACGACGATGATGATTGAGCGAGGTGGAAAAAAAGTACTTGATATCCCATGTCTATCTATAAAAACGACTTAATAAAAACAAAAACTTCTCCCTCATAAAGTAACCAACGTATGCTCAGCTGAGTCCTCGGTCATTTGCTGGCTTTTTTGCTTTCTAACTCATTACGCAGTCTTCCCATCACGAACAGCAACAAATTTCAATCGCCCTCCCCATGAGTAGTGGTCGACGCCGCAGAAACAGAAACCTCCACGATCCACGAATGCGCTTATCAGTGATGGCATTTGGGTATGCGACTCCCCAAAAAAAACACACTTTTCATACATGTGTTGTTACAAAGCTTCCCATCTCACCCAACAATCATAATTATCAAAAGTTTTGTTCGGCCCCCGAAATTCGAAGTCTTACTCCCCAAATCAACCGATTTAGTCAATCTTGATGGAGGAGTAGATCTTGCGGACAAACCACCAACTGGCAATGTAGCCGATGGAACCTGAATAGAGTTAGCATTGTAGTGTTGCAAAGGGATAACAAGACTTACCGGCAAGAATAAAGAAGAGGAACGAAATGAGAGCGCTGTAGCCGATGTACAAAACGGTACCGGCAAGTGTAGCCAACTTGACCTTGGTGACAAGGTAGAGCAGGCAGTTGATAAAGATATAACCTCCACTCATACCGGCAGCGAGGAACGACCTCCACTGCCAATGGTAGTTCTCAGCACAGAGCAGGAAGTAAACCATGAGGATGGTGACGGCGGCACAGACGACAATCATGAGTCCGTAGCAGAGGAAGAGGAAGCCGAACATGTAGTAGATCCTGCTGAACCAGATGGAGCTCATGATGAAGTAGAGCTCGACAAAGATGGCACCGAAGGGCAAGAGACCGACGATGAGCATGCTAGGAATGGGCTTGAGGTACGTGGTGACAGGGGGGATCTGGCGAGGAATCTGGTTGGTGCGCACGGGAGGCTGGAACTGAGCAGAGCGGAATCCGAACCAGGAGCCGGCAAAGGACAGAGGGATAGAGATGATGAACCAGATAGCAATGATCACTAGCATAGTGGTAAATGGGACAGCACCCGAAGACTGCTTGGCCCAAAGGAAGAGGTTCAGGAGGAAGAAGCAGGAAAAGACAACGCTAGGCACCAGAATAGGTGTCAGGGCAATGTTCAGCTTCCAGTTCTCACCCTGCCAAGCCTTGTACGTGCGAGCGGAAACGTAACCACCGACGAAGCCGAGGATGGTATAAAGCAGAATCATGATAGTACCAAGCGATCCACGGTTCGAAGGGGACAGGAAGCCGAGGAGTGCAAAGACAATGGTGCAGCCGGTCATAACAAAGAGCTGGACACCGTTGCCGACCAGCACGGAGAGCAGCATGGGTCGAGGAGGGCTGCGGAAGACATCGCCGTGGACGAGCTTCCAGCCAGAGTCCTCCTGCACACCGTCCTCAATAGCAGCCGAAGTGTCACCAAAGTCATCCAGGTTGATCTGGTCCAGGCGGTTGTAACGGGCAATGTCCTTCTTGAGGGCGCGGACAAGGATTGACATGACGGTCAGAACCAGGATGACGACGATGATGGCAGTGTCGATAAGCCAGAACCAGTGGATCTTGGGGTCAAAGACGTGAAGGTACTTGTCCCATCGGGTAGCCCAGGCGGTATCGGACTTGCGCCAGTAGACGCTGTATGTGAACTGAACAGGCTGAGGGTGCGTCTTGCCTAGGACGATTGGTGGATGGTTACCGCAATCAGGCTCACTGCCCTTGTCATAATCCTTAGAGCTAGGCTGGACAACAACTCCAACCACACGGTTCTGGTCCTTCTGGCCGCTAACCTCATGGTATTCAACCCAGATCTCGTAGTGGTTGTTGAAGACAATGTCCTCGTTGTCCTTGTCCTCGCCCATCAAGAAACCAGAGCTGTAGAAGGTCGTACCAGTAAGCTGGTCTTGAATCTGCTGACCAGCGGGCAGTCCGTCCACAAGCCAGTTCAAGCTATAGCCCTGCTCGATGCGCTTCTTGATGAAGTCGATGGACTTTTGGGGGTACTGAGCTCCACACAGGGGCTTGCAGGTCTCGTTCTGTGTCATCTTGAGCTCGAAGGGAGATGTCATGATACGGTCGCCAAACAAGATGCTTCCCAGGCTTTCTGACACATATTCAGGGCCATTTTTGGGTTTGCAGAATTGAAATGCAGGGTGGTAGTAGTCGTAAGAAACGACCGAGTGCAATCGGGCATCTGAAGGTGCCGCGATGGGCTTGATGGTGTTGACGTAGAGAGGAACCTGGTCGCCGTGCTTGTAGGACGTTGGGGCGACGCCAGGGAGATAAAAAGCCGATGCGAGCTGGGGAGCGGCCAGCAACGCCGTGACAAGCGCCCCCGAAGGCGCAAAGTCGCGGAAATGCATGGCGACGACGGATCGTAATAGAGATATCGAGGGTTTCGTAGAGGGGTTGTTGTCGACAATTGGCTAAGCTGTCAGTTTGAGCTTCTTATAAGCTGACGACGACGGATACGCGACGAATAACTCGAGATGCGATAGCGCACGTGAGCGTCCGGTTAAAAGACAATCGTGTGCCTGTTTCCGCTTAATCGGTTGCCTACGAAGAAGAGGAAAAAGAGAGTATTTTGCTGACCAGCAGGAAGCTGTGAAAGTGTTACGCCAAGATAGGAGCTCGAGGCCACTTGGACAAGAGGGATCCGTTGTTACTTGTTTGGCAGCCAGGGTAGGGAGAGATTAGCTTACTAAGGCCCGGAAGATTCACATTCCCTTCCGGAATTGGCAACTGACGTGGTGAAACGGGTGTCAAAACGTGTGGCGCAGCTGACACAGGGGTAGGAGTGGCTTGTACTGTGCAGCATGAAGACTCCTGGAAGGAAGGTGTGGGCCCACAAGCAATGGCCCCGCTAAAAAGTTGATCAAGCAAAAGTAGAAATCGAAACTTTTCAACGATGAGATTTTGAGACAGCCAACAATTCGTTGACGACAGACAAACCCACGATGGCGGCCCCGACAACGCTACCGGCGCTCCTGACGTCGCTCACACAATCTCTATCATCCGCTTTAGAGGTCACACCTAGGATTGCCTCTATCCAACACCAGAAAGATGGTATCTCGCTTCTGGACGTCAAAAATGAACTTCTACTGTCCTACCTTCAAAATCTCGTCTTCCTGATTCTTCTCAAGTTACGCAACTCAAAATCAGACTCTGCTGATTCCGAAGAGTCTGATTCCGAACTGGACGAATCTGTGCGATCAAAACTTGTCGAGCTGCGTCTATATCTCGAGAGGGGAGCACGGCCGTTGGAGGAGAAGTTGCGCTTTTCTATCGACCGATTTTTGCGAACGGCAGATGACGCCGAGCGCGAGAGGAAAGCAAAGGAGGCTGCAGAGGAGGCGAACTCAGAAGAGTCGGACGCTGAATCCGAAGGAGATGAGTCTGAGGAGGAAGGTGTCAAGGGGATCTCACACAAGCCCGGTGACCTCTCTGCTGCTCCCAAATTCGGCTCCTTGGCCGATGATGTCGTTGCTCGCTCGTCTGGTCGTGACGAAGATGCATCTGGTGTCTACCGTCCCCCGAAACGAGACCGTCAAGTCATGGATGCCCCCGAACGTCGTGACAAGGCATCCCGCCGACCCAACAAGTCTCACACTATGGAAGAGTTCGTTGCTTCGGAGTTGTCTGCAGCTCCCCTGGCCGAGCCCAGCGTTGGTACCACAATTGTACAGGGTGGCCGCAAGATGAAGACTGCCGCCGAACAAAAGGACGAGGAGGAGCGTCGCGAGTACGAAGAATCCAACTTCACCCGTCTCCCCAAGGAGAGCAAGAAGGACAAGGCTCAGAAGGCGAAGCAGGCCGGCCGCAGCGGCCGTATGCAGTTTGGCGGAGAAGAATGGCACAATCTTGGAGAAGGAGTCGACCGTATCGATCGCCTCACCAAGAGAAAGCAGTCTGGTGGAAACGTTCGCGCGCTGTTGGAGAAGAGCCGAAAGCGTGGTATCGATACGGCAGATGGCCCTCGAGGCAGTGGCAGAAGTGCGGAAATTGGCGAGAGATTCCAGAAGAGGGTCAAGGTGTTGGAGGCAGGACGACGAGATCGCGGAAAGAACCGATAGATTTGTTATCAAAGTTAATTGGAGTCATGACAATGTGCAGCTGCACCTTAATTGTCGGCGTTTGGTAGACAAATTGATGCTACAAGTTCATATGAGCATGTCTTGCTAGGGTCTCGAAAGGTCGTTGATCAGCACATTTTTCATACACAAAGAGCTGGAACATCGGCACCTAGGACTGCTTTCTTAGAATAATTGCATAAAACATGTATCTCATGCCGTAGTATCTGTCATGTCGCCGGCTGGCATTTTTACAAGGTTGGTAACGAGCCCGCCGAGGTGCTGATAAGATAAGAATTTTTGGAATTTTGGCGGGGAAGATTGATCTCTTCTAAATTTCTCCAAACCACCAGGTCGCGCGCAGAGCTTCAATATCACGGCCAATTGCATTCTGCTGCCTCTTCGAATAAAGCCTTGACATTCTTGCCTTCACTCTTCATTCCTTCAGTAATCTGCAGCTTCTTTCGGGACGAATCCCTGCATCAGATCGACTAGTACCACCTTCTCGCTCGCCTCTGACTCTTCTCGGTCTGCGGTTTGCGACACCAGCTCAAGGCGCCACAGCTCTAAGATCAAGACGTTTCGAAGTCTTAACAGGGGCACATTATATCTTCAGTTCAGCACCAAAGTTACGACTGTTCATAAACTCTTAAAATGGACGTCAACCCCGAAGTTCCAGCCCCCGCGGCAGTAATGGAAGTTGACGACATGGACGTCGACCCCAGTCTCGAAGCTCTTTCCACCAAACCACCCAGTCCGTCGCTGGACGACGAAGACGACCCCGTTGTAGCAACTTACCCCGTCTTCATCAACCCTTCTCTCCCTCAGGGTCGACGTCTCCTCGTTCTTCAGCACCCAAACCGCACCGACGACACTCCCCGTCCGCCACCGACCGAACTCCGACTGAAAGCTCATGCCGGTATGGTGGAAGTCGATGTTCCTCTCGATCACAGTGTGGCGTACGATAAAGAGAAGGGTCTTAAGTGGGGTCGTATATTGAATGCCAGTATGGCGGCGAAGAACGGTGGTACGCATGGTCTCGCTGGTGGTTTTGGTTATGGTGCCGTGCAGCCCCGTGGTGGAAGGAAGAAGACGGAGGAAGAGGAGGAGAACCTGGACTGGGCGGAGGCCATAAGACAGGATAAGATTTTGAGAACGCAGACATTAGGTGGACAGTATCCTGAGTACAAGGAGGTACAACACATGGTTGGTGTCTTCCAAGGCAGTAAGTTTCCATCTTGAACCTATCGTCATGCCACGAAACTGACACATACGCAGAGGACCTTCATCTTACCCCGGTATCTTCTCTTGTCCATCTCCGCCCCCAACTTCATCACATCGACGCAGCAGCCCAGCTAGACCGCCAGGCCGCTGCTTCCAAGGACCCCGCTCCAGCATCAAGCGCAGCAACAGCTCGTGCCATCCACATGACCGTCAAGACCACCGCCGACGGCGAGACCGTCACAACCGAGACAATGGCCGACCGTCTCCGCGCCGTACAGACCGAGCCCTGGCGAACCATGCGCTACACCGACGAGAACGAAGAAGCCGCCTGGGAAGTTTACAATGAGAGTCTATTCCTTACGCCCGCGCAAGAGGAAGATGCCGAGAAGCCGGATGCTGCGGCACTGGATGAGAGACCGCTTGAAGACGCTGTTCCCAAGTTCGGACAGCGGTGGAACGACGATCAGCTCCTCGAAGCCATCAGCGGGATCAAGAAACCCGTGCCTGTCCCAGTAGTCAAGGAGGAGCCAAAGCCATCTGCGCCTAAGAAAGTCCAGATAGTTGAGCCAGAGCCCCAAGAAGTGCGACAACCCAAACTGCGACCAAGAGGCGGTGCAGCAGGTGCAGTTAGACGAGGTGGAAGAGCTCGCGCTCCCTCAAAAACAGTCGACATTGAGTGAACGAGGGGTCAAGAAAGGGAAAGAAAAAAACATAGAAAAGCATTCAGGGGGTAATCAATTGGCGTAAGGGGGATCACATCACATCAATAGACCAAAACGGTTCACGGCGATATGACATGGAGACTCAGTATGTTGCGCAAAAAAAGAAATTGTGAAATTCGAACTTGCAAAAATCAAAGTTTTTTGGACGAAAAGCTTCACAAGCTTCACTTCCAAAGCTGAACCGACATGATAATGCCAGTACAAAGACGGTGCCGAGCACCTCGACTGATCGCCGCATATGTAGAGTATATATAAGTTTGTACGCCCCATATGCTCCGCAACATGATTCCCTACTCCCAATATTCATTCACCCAAGGTGAAAGTAGCTCCGTAATACACCGCGCATATCCATGTTGCTCCGCAGTGCTGATCATCAGCCCCAAAGAAAAAAAAAGCCCAGGAAGCACCAACAGATAATCGCTCAAGTACATCAGAGAATCACTTATTGAAGGAGTTCAACATCCAATCCGATAGAGCGCATGAACAAGTTCACGCTGCCCAGTCGCTCAGCTCCCATGGCTGGCGGCAAGGTCTTGGAAACAGTAACGGTATCGAGGACACGGTCCTTGACAGCCAAAACCAATCTGGTCTGCTGCTCATGAGTGGCGCTCACGCCCATAGCGGCAAGCAGTTGCCAGACGTACACATCTTCGCCAGTGTTGACGCTACCGGGGAAGATGTAGGGCAGAGAAGGCTCAAGTCTGTTGAAAAGGGTTTCGAATGTGTGGTCCCTGGATGTTGTCAGTAAATGTCGTTCGAATATTTCAGGGGTCGGCTTACCATTTCTCCCATTGCTCAGGGTTGCCAGCTCCGGTCTGCTTGAGGAGCACAGCTCGGCTGAGAATAAGAGTCAACATAGACACACCAATTCTCGATCTAGCAATAAGATCGACATTCAGCTTAGTAGCGATCAGGTTCAAAACACCATCCACAATATCCAATCCAGTATCATTAAAGTATTGCATCAGTGAAGGCATAACAGTCGAGATGAAGAGTTCAATCTTCTCGCGCATTCGTGAGTTGAGAGTAGTCACCTCGCCGGGTGTAATGGCTGCTCCCTGCACGACGTCGAGTTGGTCGAGGTGGTAGATGATCATGGTCAAGATTGTTGTTCGTTGTTCGAACGACAGATGAGGGAAGATTCGAGGAATGGCCTTCTCGCCCTTGGCACAAGATAGGAAAGCAATAAAGGGGTGGGGAACAGTAGCGCCGATAGGTTCGTGGACCTTGAGCTCATGCCAGAGCTTGGCATTGTAGGACTCGAGAATAGTTGCCCATTCCTTGTGCTTGTTCTGGAGCTCCTCGTCGGCGGGGTTGGTGATGGGAGGAGGGATAAGGCGAACATGGTCCTCAATGCGCATCAGGGTCTGATACACCTTCTCCACGTTGCGCAAGATTGTCTTTCGATCCAGAGTGGCTGATTCTTTCTTGGTGCTGGAGCGCTGGTGCTCGCTCTCAGTACGCTTGATGCTCAGAAGGGGCTTAGGAGTCTTTGCATTGCTGAATGAGATCTTGCCCAGACTTCCGGCAATGACAAGCTGAGGATTCTTGGGCTTGTTCTTGGCAGCTTCAACGGCTCTTTGAACCTGCTGCTCCATACGCTGGAAATGGTTCTCAGCAGGTCGTCCGTGGCGTCGCATGCCACCCTGGCGGCTTCCAGTCTGATAGAGGTAGGTCTGTGCAAAGTTGCTCAGGGGCTGGCTGGGGTTTTGTCGTTGACCCGCGCGGATATGGCTGTAAACCTGGTAATAGAAATCCTCAGCGATAGAAGCATCCGAGCCTTCGACAGGGTTGCCAGTGGCCGAGACAAGCTGCTGGAGCTGAATTCGAGTGATGAAGTTCTTGTCCTGAGGAGTCATCAGGCCGTTGTCTTTCGACAACAGCCAGATCTTGTGGTTTCGCTTGGCACGCTTCGTCTCCTGATCCAAGAATGCAGCCTTTTCTTCCTCGGACATTTGCATAATCTGAGGATGCTGTTGGAGCTGAGCAAGGTTAGGAATGGCACCATGGGAAAGCTTGGCCTGGTGACCCTGTGCATCTCCGGATTGGCGGTTGGGGTTTTGCAGGATCTGCGTAGGGTGTGTAGCATGCTGGTGATGCTGCTGGGGCTGATGAGGACCCTGGAGACCTGGAGCTGGCGGGGTGGGCTTCGATTGAATACTCTGAGGGCGTTGCAGAATGGACATGGGCGATCCATGAGCTTGAGGCTGAGGGGTCTGATGTTGCAAGCCAGGAAATCCAGGGGGTTGAGAGTACGAGATATCAGCAGCGTGAGGTTGAGGAGTCGATCTGCTAGGCTGGGCTCGCATAGCAGCCTCAACTTCCTCGAGGCTCATCACCTTACGGCTGGCCTGAGGCTGCTGGGGCTGGGCCGCAGGAACAGGAGCAGGGGAAGCATGTTGAGCAGGCTTGGAGGGCCCGATACCCCAGATACTTCTGTCGACATGTAGATCGGGCAGCGCCTCGGGCTCGCGATACTTCTCGTAACCACTGCGGATAGGTTGAGCCGGCTGGTTTGGATAGTACGAGTCGTAATTGCCATAGTTGGGAGCGGACGGTTGGGTAGCAGCGGCAGCAGGTCTAGCGGTAGGTTGTTGACGATGGAATCGGAGTTGTTCCTCCTCAATTGCACCGGCAACTTGCGCGGTGCGTCCAAAGAAGTCGAAATCCTTGCCAACATTGCCCTTAGCAGTAGTGTCGCTGGCACCGAAAGTGTCGTCGTTGAAAGCATCGTCGGTCTCGTCAAGCTGGTCGCCAAGTCCATCATAGGTGTCCTCGAAATCGAGCGCATCGTCAACGTTTTGACCATCATTGCCTGACAAGCCCGCAAAGGGGTCATGAGACTGAGAGAACCCGGGCGCAGCCGCGTTGTGGCGGGTTGGGTCAAAGCCGAAGAAAGACATTATTGATAGGGTGAGCTGGAGAAGCGGTCGTTTGTCATACTAAGAGGAGATCAGCGTTGCTACTTGGGTGGGTGATGTAAATAATGTGAAGACAAAAGAATAAGGAACAACAATAGATTGTGCCCCGCCCAAAATCCAGTCAAGTAAAAATTCAGCTCTCGGTACAATCAAGCTTGAGTCCCTATGGTTTGATAGCAAGTCGTGTAAGACCAAGTCCATTAAGGACCCTGCATCAGGAAGGCTGGCCTGACGGAGTGGCGAAGCATATTCGCAAAAGATGCATCATAGTGTTGAGCTCACCACGAAGCTATAGCAATCCCGGAAAGGGCTGTTTTGGCGCTTTGATGACGCATAACATTCAATCTCCCCTGACAAAGCCTAAACTGCATGGCGTGGAGCGTATGTGATATCATTGTCGAAGGTTTAGATTCAACATGCCGCAATAATCCATTCCAGGGGAAGAGGACGCCACATGGTGAGAATAGATAGAAGGGATTTGGGGAGAGGTTGCGAGAGGAGCTTACCACTAAGAGAAGAGGATGATAGCGGGGTCAAGCAGAGCACACAAATCTATCATCATGTCTTCCAAATTCGACTCAAGATGTTTTGTCTCGCAGTGACCTTGCGGAGAGGCGCTGGCCAAAGAGGAGCAGAAAAAATATGCAGAACTTTGGAGGAACACTCGGGAGGTCAGAGCGGACGAGACTTGAGTAGGCGGAAGAGGTGTGCGACGAAACAGCTGCTTGGTGAAGCTCCGTTCCAGTTGATGATGCGACGGTGGAAGCCAGATGCTCGCGATGTTCTCCCCCACACCTGGGAAATTCCGCATCCGGAGCACGGGCCCCTAGGAAAAGATATTACCACGTGATATATCACGTGAATGGCAATGGAGGAAAGAATCGAGGGTTGACATACAGTCGTTTACAACAAGCATTAATTACATGCAAGTCACAATCCATATGGTGTTACCAATGTGCTATTCTTTATCGGCAGGATTGCCTTGAAGAAGAGATACAAAGCTGATGCTCTTAGGCTTCTAAACGTAGAGTAAAAGAATAACCTGGCAGGCCTGGCCATGGTCTGATTGAGTTTGGTACTGATAATGCAGGCATATGTAACGTCAGCCAAGGGAAGTGCAATATGCCAAGTTGATGCTTTTCCTGATAATGTATTGTATGCATATCAATGGATCCTATTTCACGTCGGACTGTACGTGGCTCTGTATTAAAAATTTGGGTAACGTGGGAAACTCATACTTATAGTCAACGCAGCCAGCCGCTTATAGAATCATCATGGTTGGCTGCTGTATGACAGGAAAATAAGATCGTTCCTAGTGACTCAAACTACTCATACTGACAGTCACGGAATGTTTTAGATGTTTCAATAGATGGATAACACAATTCATCTTACTCGCCTCAGATGAGATTATCCACTTTTGCGTTGATTCACAGACCAATCTAATGTCTCGTTGGACAAAGGAAGTAGCAAAAAGAAGACTTGAAAAAAAGGGGGTGGGAATAACTCGTGTCCAGATTGAAGTGCTGTACGAGGTTTGGATGTTGGTTTATTACGTGAACTAGCCTGGTCGATAGTCAGCTTTGACCTTTGCTACCAACGCGTCCCAGGGCCAGAGCTTATCTAACGTTTGTGGACCATCCATTCCAACAGCAACTTGATGGCTGAAAAAGACACTGAATGGGTCGTTCCAGTCTTGGTTGATCAGTGAACCTTGACCGGCGACGATTGCCCTGATTTTCAAGGGGTGCTGAAGTCATTGTCTTCTGCAGGAAAAGAATCAGAGTTTCCTCCTACGCCAGATATAATTCATGAGATGGGAAGATCCTAGATGGGGAAGTTGCAAGATGATAAGAGTCTGGCCGGGAGTGTTTTACGGTATCATAATCATAATCATTAGGGGGGCCGCGCATCCTACTACTAGTCTGGCAACCGGAGAGATCTCATCCCTAAACTTCAAGGGGTATCGCTGTAGCCCTTGTTTCATGCCACAACATCCCGTACTGCTTGGGACTGGCTGGTTTGTACCTCATGTCTAAATGGTACTTTGGTCCCAGGCCTTGCCAAGCGGGGACAGCTGCGTTACGTGGAAGTGTGTCGATACTTTTGCACCCCCTTAGCTTCCCCTCCTCGTATCCAATCCTTATGAACCAGGTACATTTTTCAGAGCGAGAGTAACAAGCCCAGGGGTACCTGACTTGGCAATCACAGGCCCACGTCCCGTCTCTCTCATTTCCATTGATTGTTCTGCCCGTCCAAACTTGTACAGTACCCCAGACACACACGAGACAGGTTGTCCTCGTTGCGTTGCTTTCGTGATTCGTAACTGACCTTATCCCTTCTCCATTTTGCCATTATTCTTCTTTTCTCTTTCTTCCTTGCAAGTTTCTTTCACTGTTTGGATCTTAAATTCAAATCAGTGCCTTTTTCTCTCTCTTTCCGTTGCCTGGTAAAGAGCGAGTCCGGTCATTACAGTGTAAATACTGCACTGCAATGGTTGCTTGAAGTGCCACCTCATTCTTCATTCTCTACTTTCACAAAAAAAAGTTTCCTCCTTGAACTTAGGGGCTAAATTTACGCCATCCCCATCCTACCCCCTTGTCCCAAGCTTTTTCCGGCTCCTTTTGCGCGCCAACAACAGATCATCGGTTTCTACCCTTGATCATATATCTTCCACTTTCAACCTTCATTCTTTTTTCTTCTTCATCTTTTTGACGAGTTTGCATCGTCAAACAACTTTTCATCATGGTGGCCGGTCACACGCGCTATGTGCGCTACATCGCGCTCGCACTCTTCGTATGTTTCGACCATGGACATGAACATGAAGCTTCACTTTTGTCGCCCTTTGATCGCTAACCCATTCTTTGCCTGAAGACCCTGACTATGTTCTACTTCTTCTCCAACTCCAGGACCGTCTCAATTCCTGGAAACTATCCTCAGCACGGTAGCTTCCCCGGTGGCCCCGGAAGCCCTGAAACTCCTGGCGGCGTTCCCAAGTCTCCCGATGCCGGTGGCTCTATGAACCTCCCCCAGGGAGAGTCTGCTCCCGCTCCTCACGAGGCTGATGCCTCCGATCTTATCAAGGATGAGAATGCCGCTCAGGTCCCCGTTAACGATGCTGCCGATGCCGTCGCCGATGACACCCCCGCCGCCCTCCAGAGTGCTGCTATGGCCATGACACCCAACGATCCAGGCTGGAACAACCTCGACGGTATCGCTCCCGGTCCCCGTATGAACGCTACATTTGTCACTCTTGCCCGCAACAGCGATGTTTGGGACATTGCCGAGTCCATTCGCCAGGTTGAGGATCGCTTCAACCGACGATACCACTACGACTGGGTCTTCCTCAACGACAAGCCTTTTGACGACCAGTTCAAGAAGGTCACCTCTTCTCTCGTCTCTGGTAACACTTACTACGGCGAGATTCCCGAGGAGCACTGGTCTTTCCCTGAGTGGATTGATCAGGAGAAGGCCAAGAAGGTCCGCGAGGATATGGCTGCCCGAAAGATCATCTACGGTGATTCCATCAGCTACCGTCACATGTGCCGTTTTGAGTCCGGTTTCTTCTTCCGTCAGCCCCTCATGATGAACTATGAGTACTACTGGCGAGTCGAGCCCTCAATCAAGCTCTTCTGCGACATCCACTATGATCCCTTCCGTGTCATGCATGAGAACAACAAGAAGTACAGTTTCGTTCTGTCTCTGTATGAGTACATCGACACCATCCCTACTCTCTGGGACAGCACCAAGAAGTTCATGACCAACCACCCTGAGCACATTGCCGAGGGTAACTCCATGGCTTTCCTCAGTGACGACGGTGGTAACACCTACAACAAGTGCCATTTCGTATGTATTCTCTCTTATCGCAATGCAATTCATAGCTAACCTTTTATCAGTGGTCCAACTTTGAGGTTGGCAGTCTTGAGTGGCTCCGCAGCAAGCCCTACCTTGACTTCTTCGAGTCCCTTGACAAGGACGGTGGTTTCTTCTATGAGCGATGGGGCGATGCTCCCGTCCACTCTATTGCTGCTGGTCTGATGCTCAAGAAGGAGCAGATTCACTTCTTTGAGGATATTGCTTACTACCACGTTCCCTTCACTCACTGCCCTACGAGTGAGCAGAAGCGACTTGACCTCCGCTGCCACTGCAAGCCCCAGGACAACTTTGACTGGAAGGGCTACTCTTGTAAGTACATATACTCGCTCAGTGAAATGACACATCTAACACGGTTGTAGGCACCTCCCGATACTACGACCTCAACGGCCTCCAGAAGCCCGAGGGTTGGGAGCAGCAGCAGGGTTAATCAGCAGGTGGCTGATTTTTTTGTACGTCTATCATACAAGTTGTAATGTACTCTACGGTCGATTGGCTTCCGTTATCTTTGAGGATGTCATGATGGGTCTCTTTGGGACCGAGGGTTAAGGGATCATGTTCCCATGTGAACAAAAGAGGCGCCTGGGTTTGAACTATTGGGACAGGTTTGGTCGTGTAGATGTATATGAATCAACCGGCTCTATGAATTTTCTTTCATATCTATAAAAAAAAATGATGTTGTTTTCCTGCTATCTCAAGCTGCTTGATATATGGTATTGTACAATACATTTACATGGCCCTCTGCCACTCATGATTTACAGTTCCTTTTAACGTCTCAATCATTTGTATCTAGGCTGACATCCCTCTAATCGTACGTAACGTGTGAAAATGGCTTAACCGACAGTAGCCTTCTTGGGCTTCTTGGTTCCGTACTTGCTTCGACTTGTCGCTCGGTTTGTGACACCACCCTGGGTAACAAGTTAGTTTTTCTTCAGACATTTTACAATAGCATACGAAGGTGTGTCGTAAACATACCAAATCGAGAGCTCCTCGTACAAGACGATATCGCACACCGGGACAATCCTGAGCACGGCCACCCCTCACAAGCACAACACTGTGCTGCTGAATATTATGTCCCTCGCCGGGGATGTACGCCGTGATGAGCGCGCCAGTCGACAGCTTGACACGCGCCGTCTTCCTCTCGCCAGAGTTGGGCTTCTTGGGTCGGACGACACCGACTCGTAGGCAGACACCCTTCAGAGCGGGACAGTGCGTGTTGGAGAGGGCGGGTGAGACGGCGTGGCGAGCGCGCTTACCCTTGCGGATGCCGCGGAGGACTTGGTTGAGCGTCGCAGGGCGGGCGGGCGTGGTGCTGAATGATCGGGCGAGGAGGGATTGTTGGATAAAGCGGGTTGGTGAGGGAGCGGTTAAGGGGGCGAGAGGACGGCGTGTAGCCGGGGAGAAGAACTGGCGAAGAATAGAGCCGACCATCTTGAAGGTGTTCCTCTTAGTATCGACAAAGAGGTGTGATTGTCGGGTTCAATTGAAGTCGTGGTCGAGAGTCCAGCCTTTCGCAACTTTTCCTCCTACTGAAGCTCTAGCACCAACAACTTCCCAATATCAAAATCTCAGCCTTCCCCAGTTTCTCAAATCACGTGCCCTACTCCTTCTCATCCATACCCCGGGATTATCCATCCTCCGACATTCCGATGTCAGCATCACATGTGTTTTTCCCCCCCCTCGCCCCTCCCAGTTTGGAAACGGACAAGGGATCCACCAGGGGTCTCTACGTCATTGGACAACCCCGGGAAATCTCCACAAGCCCAGTCAGACGCATCTGTGCTACCCAAGGGAAAGCTCTTGTTAGGCGTGGTTATCCTCGGCTGGGGAAGGCCGATGTAAGTTGAACAACCGTCCTATGCCGTGAAATGTGTCGGTAATGAAGGCGAAACAAGAAAGTTCATGTGTATGAAAGAAAGAATAATTGATTTTCTGGCTAACGAATAGTCATGATCCGAAGTGCAGCAGTCACCTTTTAAATTCACCAGGGTTTCCTCTTTGGTTATTTTGAATTTCGATCTTCATTCTTCCTTCTGCTTATCGTAGCGTGTAACCTCCACTGTCTTGCCTCGGCTTGTGATCAAACTCCCTCTACACCAATCCTATCCCTTCCTACCCTTTCACCTCCTCTTACTATTTTCCTTCTTTAAGTCATCCTCTTCTTCTTTCTTGATACCCTCCTTTGCTTTAGCAAGTACCACTCCTCGTCTCATCAATTCCTCCAAAGATGTCTTCATCATTTACTCGAGTCGTGCGTCCTGCTCTAAGAGGAGGACGGGGTCTTACACAGCGCATTGCCGCCACCAGAGTTGCTGCTGCTCGACCTTTGACACGGACTACCATGTAAGTCCTCTTCTCAACTCTCCTCTGCAGACAAGAAACAACCCAAACTAACACAATAGCAGCAACGCCGCTCGTCCTCTCTCTACTACCACCCCTCGTCGCAATGAAACCATAGACATCACCGACGTTCCTCCAACCCCCATCACTCACCTCTCCGAGGTCGAGTCCGCCATGCAGGAGACCGTCTCCAAGTTCGCAACAGACGTTATTCTCCCTCGGGCGCGCGACATGGACGAGGCCGAGGAGATGGACCCGGCTATCGTTGAGCAGCTGTTTGAGCAGGGCCTCATGGGAATTGAGATTCCCGAGGAATTCGGTGGCGCCGGCATGAACTTTACCTCTGCCATTATCGGTATCGAGGAGCTCGCCCGCGCTGACCCTAGTGTCTCCGTCCTCGTCGACGTCCACAACACCCTCTGCAACACCGCCATCATCAAGTACGGTTCTTCCGCTATCAAGAAGAAGTGGCTCCCCCGTCTTGCCACCAACACCGTCGCTTCATTCTGTCTCTCCGAGCCCGTCTCCGGATCCGATGCCTTCGCCATGGCCACCAAGGCCGTCGAGACCGACAACGGCTTCAAGATCTCCGGCGGCAAGATGTGGATCACCAACTCCATGGAGTCCGAGCTCTTTATTGTCTTTGCCAACCTCGACCCCAGCAAGGGATACAAGGGCATCACAGCTTTCCTTGTTGAGAAGGGCACTCCCGGCTTCTCCATCGCCAAGAAGGAGAAGAAGCTCGGCATCCGCGCCAGCAGCACCTGCGTCATCAACTTCGACGACGTTGAGATCCCCAAGGAGAACCTTCTCGGCGAGCGCGGCCACGGCTACAAGTATGCCATCAGCCTTCTGAACGAAGGCCGTATCGGTATCGCCGCCCAGATGACTGGCCTCGCCCTCGGAGCCTGGGAGAACGCCGCCCGCTACGTCTGGAACGACCGCAAGCAGTTTGGTTCCCTCGTCGGTGAATTCCAGGGGATGCAGCACCAGATCGCCCAGGCCTACACCGAGATCACTGCCGCCCGAGCCCTCGTCTACACCGCCGCGCGCAAGAAGGAGGCCGGCGAGGACTTTGTCAAGGATGCCGCCATGGCCAAGCTGTACGCCTCACAGGTTGCCGGCCGCGTCAGTGGTCTTGCCGTTGAGTGGATGGGTGGTATGGGATTCGTCCGTGAGGGTCTTGCCGAGAAGTACTTCCGTGACAGCAAGATTGGTGCCATTTATGAGGGTACCAGCAACATCCAGTAAGTGAACAATGAGGAGAATCGAGATGAACCATATGCTAACATACTTGTAGGCTCAACACTATCGCCAAATTGCTACAGAAGGAGTACACAGCATAGATGTAGAATAAGACTATAGAAAGAGAAAAGGATTTTAAAGAGCAAGTAATGAGAAAAAAATGTCAAAAATAATATGAAGAACTCTCGTATCCTGCTTGACACTAGTGATATGGTGCGTTGAAGTATTCGTCGCATCACAACCGCTGTGCATTGCTTATTCTTCTCATTTTAAAGAAGGGAATCTTGCTATTCTCTAACGCTGTCATGTATTCAGGCGGTGCTTTACCAAAAATGGCCACCACCATCCGCTTTTCTTCACTCGTTCCCCATTCGCAAAACCACCTATAGAGAGAGAAGGGGAGCAAGAAAGCGTCTTCCGTCAGACAAACAGCCCTCCTCTTGCTACGTAGATGTCGCTATTTTCAGGGTATCCCGCCTTCTACCATCGCTGTTGGGTATCCGATCGGCAAGTGTCCCCCCACCGTGGCGCCATCTTCCTCTCCAGAAATTGCAAAACATTCATCTCATCAGACACTTATTCAAAGTCTGCAGTATAAGAAAAGCCCCGGAACTCTTCCTGCATGGCTTGAGACAGAACTAGACAGTATGTTAGTACTCAAACACTCTGACAGACATATCCTTGTGAGAATTGTAGACTTACCAGACTGAACAGGGGTAAGAACAGGTGTAACACTGGTAAACTCCGAGTCAAAGTTGCTAGTATCGGTCGCGCTCTTAATTTGAGGTACAAATGGTGGCGGCACCCTCTTGTGGTAGATGTCATCCCAGTTGATGTTGCGGAAGAATGGCTGGCTCATCACCTCCTGGGCATCAGTAGGGCCACTTCCAAGTCGCTGGTCAGGTTCGCGGGTAAGGAGTTTCTGAAGGATAGAAACAGAGTCCCTAGGCATGTGGATAGGATAGAGGGGCTCATCAGCAAGAATGGCGTCGTAGATCTCGTCTTCATCTTCTCCACGGAAGGGAGACTGCTGCAGAAGCATCTGGTAAATCAAAACACCAAATGCCCACCAGTCGACCGCACGTCCATACTTCTTATCAAGCAGAATCTATATCATTGTTAGAGGGGGTCTTCTCAAAGCTGAGACAGGATTTTCGTACCTCGGGTGCCATGAACTCTGGAGTACCACAGAAAGTGCTAGTGGTTGACGCATACCACATATCTTCCTTGCATAAACCATAATCTCCTATCTTGATATGACCATCCATGCCAAGGAGAATGTTGTCAAGCTTAAGATCACGGTAGATGACGCCGTTCTCGTGGAAGTACTTAAGAGCCAGGCAGACCTCGGCAGCATAGAATCTTAGAAAATGTTAGCAGGGATTCGTAAATTTTGTAGACAACACTTACTGAGCACGCTTGGTACCGAACTGTCCACGTTGAATGTGAAGCATCAGATCACCACCACTGATATACTCCATGACGAAATAAACGCGGGTCTCCGTCTGGAAACAAGCATGGAGATTGGTCAAGAAGGGATGGCGTCCCTTATTCGCAATCAAGAATACTCGCTTCTCAGATCTTATACTCTCAACTTCGTCATTCTCAATGATAAACTCCTTCTTCAATACCTTGATAGCGTAAAGCTTTCGGGAGCGCTTGGTCTCGGCAAGCATAACCTTTCCAAAGTTACCCTTACCAAGCACAGCAAGAAAGTTGAAGTGGTCCAGGCCAATTCGCTGACCGGTTCCAGGATCGGTAGCCGAAGGTAGGGCCGTGCGTTGACCACCAGCGACTGACTGCTGAGGGGATATGGGAGACTGGGGAGTTTGCGGCTTAGGCTGAGATTGCTGCTGGTACATAGCCTGCTGCTGTTGTGGCTGCTGAACTGGAGGAAGTTGCTGTTGGGGTGGCGAGTGTGGTGCTTGCTGCTGTTGTGCTGGTCGGGGCTGGGCCGCGGGTTGGCCTCCAGGGTATCCAGGGTTGACGGTGGCATAATCGGCCGGGTTGTATTTGCGCTGCTGTTGCTGCTGCTGAGCCGCTCCGTACTGTCCGCTCTGGCCATAAGCATCCTCCTGCGGCTGATCATATCCACCACTGTATCGTCCATAATCCGATTGGTGCCGTTGTCCTGCACCAGGTCCAGGTCCAGGCATACCAGACATGGCCGCGGAGGCAGCCGCAGCCGCTGTTGAGCTGGACGAGGTACGGTCGGGGTGAGGTCTTGATGCAGGCTGGTTCGCGTACATGACCTTGGCGGCCTCTGTCGCCTCGGTAGAAGTTGTCGATCCCTGGGTGAAGGAAGTCGGGTGCGAGCTCGAGTAGGAGGGAGACGATGAGTGTGTGGTCGCCGTGGGGCTTGTCTTGCCAGGTCTCAAGGTCTTGTCCGTGAGTGATGAAACCTTTGCCTGCCTCTGCTTCTGGGTTCGGATACCGTCCAGGATCTGGTTCGCAACGGCCATAGACATACCGCAGAAATCTGGTACAAGATGTACACACTGGGCGTGTGAAGTGAGACCACATTCTAAAAACAATTAGCTTCAACCTACTGGAATTATTGTTTGAGAACCAACCTGAACACTTTCGGCAGTTCTTCTTTCCAAAGGGTAGGATATAACCGCAGTGGCAGCACCAGTTGGCTGTCATATTCGAGTAAGGCTGGAATCTATGTGGGATGCGGTGGTTGATCTTCTCCTCGTCCGGATCCGTCTCAGCATTACTCTTGCTGATGCACTTGGTGACAACGCTGGAGTAACATTTGGTGTGGCAAGTGTACTTGCAGTCCTCGCACTGCATACCGGCCGAGTACTTGAGGAAATCTCCACAGAGAGCACAGCGCATGATGTTGTAGAACTGATGTTGCACGAACTTGTGGCCGTACATCTCGTGGACCTCCTCCTTTCGCTGACGAACGGCGCCCTTTCGGCCGAGGCCGAGGTCGACAGGCCGCCTGTCCTTGTTGGTCTTGTCGAAGCTCATCTGGAGCTGGATCTGTCCCGTAGGTTCCAGATTAAACCACCCGTCGATGGGTCCCGTCATGACCTGGGGCTGGGGGCCAGGCACTCCGTAGGCACCCTGACCACCCTGACCACCCTGGCCGCCTTGAGCAGCGGCAGGGCTTGGGGAACCTCCAAAGGAGCCTTGGGATGGGCTCATAGGGAACTGAGAAGGAGCACCAGCAGTGCTGCCCATTCTATCAGCAGAGACCCAGCCCGAGCTGTTCATCTCGGCCTCGATCCTCTTGCGACGCATCTCCTCAACGATATCGGAGATTCTGACCCAAAGCATAGCGATGGGCATCGGGTGCTCACCAGGCTTATCGTACACTGTCAACTCGATCTCGTTGGCCTTGTCGACTTCAATGTTGTGGTATTCAGCCTCCCAGCGATCGTTTCGCGAGGCCCTCGTTCGTGCCATGACAGTGTCCTCAACTTTGACGGCAACGAACGTTTCCGGCCCTCTTGCGAACCTGCCCGTCGCAGCGTGGTCGACATCCTTCACGGCCATCACTCGAATGGACAACTGTCCGCTCAAAGGTTTCCTGAGGTTAGGAGCATTGATAGAATCATCTAATACGGGTCAGTCGCAATAGACACAAGGCGGAGGTTGCAGTCTTACCATCTTGAGCATCCGAGGAGTCCATATCGATATGCAGCTCTTCATATCTCTTCAATGCCTGCTTCAAGAGTATAATCTTCTGCTTGCTCTCGACTCTACGCGCAGCGGCATCCGCCTTACTTTTACGATCACCTTCCATGCTGTAGAGCTGAACCATCTTTTCAATGCCTTTGAGATACTGCTCCTCGACATTGAGCTTGAACTGGATCTGCGATAGCATGAGCTGGATGCGGGGTCCCAGATGCGGTGTGTCGTATTTGATAAGATCTGGTGATATGTTAGCGTTGGTTCAAATAGGACTTGCAGATTTCTATGTCGGAAACAGATTCACGAACCTAGCTTGGTAAAGTTGGGTCTTGGCTTTGGAATACCAGAACCAGGACCAGGAGGAGCATACGGGTGCTGAGGAGGCATCAAGTCGGAGTGGCCACCGCTCTGTCCATATTGCATCGAACCGGAGCCAGATCCATAAGAGCCGCGGTCGCCTGCACCATAGCTAGAGCCATCCTTTGGTGGTGGTGCGGGAGGCGCTTTGCTGCTGTCTGGGTCACCCCCGGAGACGGACATTCCATCGACACCTTGTGTGACGTGTCGCATCTGGATATCGCGGAGCTTCTCTTCAAAGAACTGGAGGTTTCGACGGCCATCGCGCATCTGAGAATCGAGACGGGAACGAACAGCCTCGTTATTAGTCTGGGCTCTCATGGCGTTGGCGGCGTTGATCAGAGCTTTCTCTCGCTCGATCTTCTTGTAGATATTCTGCATCGCTTCTTCGTCGTTCATGGCGGTAACTGTTGCGCGTTGCGTACGCGCAGGACGATAGAGTATCTAAAGTGGGTGTTCGGAGGAGAGCTCGACTGAATACACCCGGTCCTAAAGGAATAGTCGAGTCGAATGTGTTGGAGGTTTCTCACGAGCTCCGCGAGACACCTAAGCCAGAGATAGGTTGGCTGCAAAGGATTTGGATTTCCAGAGCGGAGAGTCAGTGTGGCCTCTGTGTAGCCGTTCGCCAAGTTCCTGTAACTTGCGGAAGCTGGCGACGGCTATGATAAAGGGGGGTGGAGAGGTGAGGTGAAGACAAGGTGCCGAAGGAGTGAAGGGTGGTGTGGTGGGAGATGTCGTCAGTATTAAAACGGGTGGGAGATTTGGGGAGGGGGGATTTAACGAGGCTTTAGACGTTTGGCGGGGTTTCCGTTTTGCATACAGCAGCGGTAAAGCTCAGGTACAAAGTGCCTAGGGTGCTATCAGGTTAGCAGGCAGGCGGGCTGCTGGCTGGCTGGCTGGCATGGAAAGACTGAAGGAAGGGGTGAGAAGATGGAGATGGGAGTAAACAAACAAAAACATACGGATGTACTTTGCATTTTTAGC